>JAGUQL010000007.1:1423714-1612802 GCA_018410145.1 Penicillium corylophilum | reverse complement strand
ACCCTAAACCCTAAACCCTAAACCCTAAACCCTAAACCCTAAACCCTAAACCCTAAACCCTAAACCCTAAACCCTAATATCCGCTGAACAAGAGATATCCAGATACGAGAAGCTCTCCCCGGGTCCCTGCCGGAACGATTTTCAAGCCACTGTCCACGACTTTGGCGGAGGTGTGGAATAGAGGAGTGCCGACTGATGATCGATCATACAACAAGGAAACCTTAGAGGGGTCGGTCAAAAAGCTGATACAGGAAAGCTCCGTCATACCTAGAAATGTCAGTATTTGTGGCTTTGTTTCAAAAATAATAAACATCAAGAGACGTACCAAATCCATAGGCAAGCCCATTCACTCATTATCAAGTCTGCGTATCAGAGTTTCGGCAAGACTTGATCCAGCGATGATGCCGGTTCGAAGCCGAAATTTTAATGGAGGGGCCTGAGTCTTCGAATGATCAAGCATAGCTTGGAACATGGTAGGCACTGCATTTATGACTGTACACCCTTCCTCCGATGAGGCACGAAGGCTTGCGTCAGCGTTGAAAATGTCTGACGGAATAATGGTTGTACATCCATGCGTCATCATTGCCAAGGGCCCGCACACTAAGCCAAAACAATGAAACAAGGGGGGAGAGCAGCATAAAATATCCTCTGGCGTCAAACTAAGTCGACACCCAATGAGGTAAGCATTGTTGATAAGGTTACTGTCCACCGTTAGTCAAGATATAATCTGGTGTCTCACATAACGAACTTCAGGTGGGATACGAACTGATGTGTAAGCATTGCAGCCTTGCGAGGACCGGTAGTTCCACTAGTAAATTGGATACATAACGGGATATGAGAATCTTCCTGTGTCCAATATTTGTCCAGAGAATGCAAATCAGGATGGATCTTACTCAGATCCACGCGCCGAAACTGGTCCCAAGAAAGGAGATCACTTGATACCTTTTCGGCCGTGCCCAGTTGTACAATGAGCACAAGGCCCGGGTATTTGCGCGCAATCTCTTTCAGAAGGGGTTTGTTATTGCGGTACCCAATTCTGTCGGCAACAAAAATCGCCTTTGGGGCTGTGCAATCCCAGTCAGCCAAATATTTCGCATTTTCGTGCATTTTGAAACCAAAAAGAAACAGGCCCAACCTATAAAATCAATCGTAGAAAGAACTTCTTCAGCAGTAAAAGTGGCGTTAATAATGGTAAAGACGGATCCAAGTCCGCCAACCCCAAAGAATAACTGTACATATTCCAGGGAGTTTCCTGCCAAGATGACCACTCGATCTGACGGGCGCACTCCATGAACCAGAAGAGCTTGCGATATATCGTGATTGGAGTCAAAGAGGGATTGGTAGGTCAGAGCTCCATTCTGCCATCTCGATACCACTGCAAGCTTATCCGGGTGTCGATCAACCTGCTGTTGAAGCAACTTCCCTGTCGTCAAATCCTCCAGAGATGGCTCAGTCGGACCATGGATGACAAATTCTTCATTCTTTGTAATATCCATTGCTGTCATTTGGGGAATAACGGCTGTGTTTGTCGGGCTATTCGAGCTTGCCATGGTGTCCAAGCAGATCGCAATATCAACTTAGAGTACGACAGGTGGAGATCTTTGCACCCCAGACCCAGCTGTCTTAAGGCAAAGGATTATCGAAATCATCATGGTACTACTACCTGTTAGTTGATTGTTCACTGCATGTAAAATGCCGAAGCTATTGCGTGGGTCGCGTCAAGTCGGGATATTCATTACCTGTTTAGGCAAGCGCCGGGATATTCATGCCAAACTCGTCATGGCGATCAATGCTGTCGGAAATACCAGAAATGGCTACAGCTAGACTAGTCAGTCTATGTCAGTGATGGACTGACATTGAAACAAACATCAGTCATGGAGGGCCACCCTGCGGAGTGGATCTGTATACAAATACCTTTATCAGGACAACCATCTACATTTTTAACCAGGTTTAGCATCCCCAGTATCTCAATAATACATCTCCGATCTCAGAATGTCAGTTGCAGTCTTTCCCAGGGGTTAAATGACGTCTATGATGTGCGTGAAGATATAGTTGATACTTCGTCTTTGAAGATTGTTCTTGCTAATGTCGGCGTAGGCTCATGCTGGTACCAGCCGGACTAAGAGCCAAATGCAAGCCTTGTGGGCTCAAATCCTTCAAGAAGATACCTCCAACTTTTCAGAAGAAGATGGATTCTTCGATCTCGGAGGAAACTCTATTACGGCGCAGACCCTAGCAACTGCCGCACAGGCCCAAGGGATTTTTCTCACAGTGGAGCAAATTTTCTTACACGTCACTCTAGAAGAGATGGCACAAGAAGCAGTACCCAGAAAACCTCAGGGTAGCAATGCCACGGGTGCTTTGAAATCACTCAAGCCATTTGGGCTTCTCAACGCAGATATTAGTATGCAAGAGCAGATCGAGGGGATTGGCAAGGCCCGTAGGAACTCGCTTATATGCGGCTACGAGGGTGTCCGACACTAAGAATAACGACGACGATATTATCCTACTACTATATGTTATATAATACTAGGCTCTATATATAGGTCTTCTATACCCTAGAAGAAAAGCGAGAATATGATGTATTAGAGAATACTAGTGCACTATTTATAAGCATATTTATATACGCCAAGACTATGATTTTATGCGACAATGGGCCTAAATGGGTGGTAATGGGCCTAAAGCTCTAACCTATCGTGGGTTATGTGTTAGGTTGGGCTTTGGCCTTTAGGCAATGACCCATGTGGGGTTGGGTATTGGGCCGGACTTTTGGGCCCATCGTGGGCTTTGCCGCAGTCTACTTTGACCACAGCTTTCTATCGATTATACTATAATTCTAGCGCTCCGCTATCTACCGCCTAGATACCCTTATACTCCTTCGTCTTCTGCTTCATCGGGGCTAGTTATAGCTCCTAGGGAAGACGTTTGATGAAGCGATACACGTATATCTTGCTAAGCGTCCGTTCAGTGCCCGCGCGCTGAAGCAAGAGATCCGTCATATCTTCTAGTGACGCAGGGGTTACTGGAAGGTATCTATCGCGTATATCACATATCTAGTGAGTTAGAGCTTTTTCCTGATACCCTTGAAGACTTTTATTAACAGGTATAAACATAGTGCGAGCCTGTTTACCCTGTCGGACGCGTCCGCGGAGCATGTTATACGAACCACCATATTCCCGCGCGATATGTGACAAATTCTGCTTTTTTTGTGCACGAGCGGCTTCGCAGGCCTCGTTTACACGAGACTCAATATTTTCAGACGATACGGGCATAGTGGTGGGTAGCAATAGCTTCAAAAGATCGATTTGTAGGAGATTTGGTCAAAAGGTGTGGCGCACCCTCACCGCTAGGTTGGGGGCGCTATTACGAAGGCACAATTACGCCACGGGACTATTATGTAGCGATGGACCGCTAAGGTGGGCTCCTGACGACCAATAATGTGTCCCGCCCCACCCCCTATTATGTGGCTATTATGTGGCTGCAGACGGAACCCCGGTGAATCAGGGGTAAGTGAAGGCTTTAAACCGCATTTCGCTCGATCGAACTCTACATTCGTTTCCTTCTAAGTCATTATTTCTAATCGGGCGATATCTTCAAAACATGGAGGCGGTTGCCCTGTCCTTGGAGCTCACTCGGTTAGCCTCGTCGGCGTTTCGATATGTGTTTCTTGCGTGGGAAGTCATCTCTTTCCGCCCGGTCCGCTACCATTATTCCGACCTGAAGAAAAGGTTCGGTGGATTCCAAGCACTCCTTCTTATCGCAATATTTCCGGATGCAAGACAGATTGTGCATCGAATCGAAAGGCACGTGTTAGACACGGAGGAGGAGGAAGCTCTGGTCTTGCGGAAATCCACATCAGAAGATTGTACCATGCTGGCTGTGGCTGTGCGTTTCATGAGAATATTTCCCCCTGCTCTGAGTGCGTTTGCTGACCGGCTTGTAGGCAGCCATTGTGGCTCAAGTCGCTATTACGGCTTTGGGTCTTGAGAAAATCGATCAAGTGCACTGGACTGCGAAGGCAGCTTTTACAGTCAGCCTATCAACAGGTGGCCTATCTGTATTCTATGCTTGCCTGGTCCAGCAAAGAATGAGCAGTCTCTTCACTACCGACGACGTGAAAAACTTTTTTAGTAGACCCGGTGGCCATAGAGAGTCCCAGGTCTTCGAGAGAGAGCTGGATCTATTGATAAAACAACTGAAAATGAAGACAGCAGGAGAAGAATCAACCTGGAGACAGCAAAAGCTGGCAGAGATAGAATCACTCGTTAAGCTGTTCAGAAGCGGAAACCGGTGGAAATCAGCTTCATTCCATTCAATCCTGATGGTCAAAGCACCGACTATTTTGTTAAAATATGCACTCGCCACCTTTATCATCGGACTTGGTATTTACTTGGGCTGCTTGGCGTTCAATGGTGAAGGCACCCCTGGTGGATTATCGCTTAAAATCTTCACAGTCTACCTCGTCACTAGCTTCCTCAGTCTTCTGATTTATTATATTCCGGCTACACTGAAGGACTTGGAGTTGTCTCCGTCTCGTCGATACGTTCAGGTCATGAACAAAATCATCCGGAACGACATCGCGTACGGGGACGAGACCCAAATTCTGGAAAATATTACGAGGCTTCTCAATGCCGACAACTAGGAGAGCCGTCAAGAGGATACGTCTGATGCCTTATCCTGGGAAAAAAATTTGGGGACATAGAACAGCCTGGAACAACCCTTCCCCTGTTGCATAGATTTATCTAGCGACCGACTTTCTGAATGGAGGTGATACCGCCCCTAGAGGGTTCATCTGCAAGAAACAAACGATCACCAAGGGAAAGGCCGGGTTGTGTAGTAAAGGTTACAAAATCAAATAGCTCTTGCAAATATACAAAGAATACACTCCAGTATACACTCAAATGCCAAGAAACTTGTCACATCCGATTCTGTGATCTCATAATCACCCAAAAGGGATGACTTGCAGCTGGTCGCAAGCACGGAGATAATTGTGTTCAATAATAGACCATACCTGAGCTCGGGCCTTGTTTGGCTATCGTAGGCTATTGGGACGGTGCACATTGCAATAAAGCAAGCGATGCTATAGATAGCAGCGATAATCTCGGGTAGCCAGGTGTCAGAGAACGGCAGTTCCAATTCTCATATTTTCTCATCGTGGTTTCTTTCGGGGTCAGTCTATGTGAGCAGACGGCTTATGCTAGCCAGTAGAACTCACCATGGATTGCAAAAAGAGAGGCTGATATAAGAAGCAGGGTTTAGGCAGTGTTCCCGAAAATATGCCCTTACCGCAGGAGAATCGGATTGAACATTATACATAGCAGTTCTAGACATTGACATAGCCTATGGGCCGGCCTATATAGGCCGGCCCGGCCCGTCCATAGACGGGTCCTAGACACCTACTCCTTACATATAGACGGGCCGACTTTGTCTGTCTATAGACGGGCCGGCCTATAGGCCTCTTAGCGGCCTATTATACTAAAAGACATAAATTATATAAGCTATATAGTATTTTAGGTATTAGAGTAGTATTATCCTAGATAAAATATTATCGGATTAAATTAGGAAATAAAGATAAAGCGAAGATTATTTAAATACTAAACTATTTACTAATCTTAAACCTATTATATATCTTAGGTACTTTCCTTACCCTTCTAGAATACTATACTTAGCTTATTAAGGGTAAACTACTCTTATTATTATTATTTTACTTACTTTTATAATTAGATAAAATACTCTTTTATCTTTTCCCTACCCTTATAGATAGCCTTATTTCTTTCTCGCCTTCCTTAGTATCGCTAATTAGATTAATTTCTTCTAATATAGGTAATATCTTCTTATTTTTACCTTCTTTAGGGACCTCTAGAGCCCGAGCTAGTTTAAGCTATTTATCTTCTATCTTAAACTTAGTAAGATAAGAGAATATTATTAAATCCTAGATAGTTATTAAGTTTAGATAATCTCTATAATAATAATAAATATTATAGGCTAAATTAAATAGTCTCTCTACCCTCGCACTAATAGCGAGGGTAGAGAAGATATCGTGGGCTACTTATATAAGAGTAAAAGATTTAAATTAATAGTCTCTCTAAAAGGCCTAAGAGATAAATATATAATACCTAAAGAGTAAGAGAAATAAATATAGAGGGTAAAGAGGCTTAATAATAAGCGAGGAAGCCTTAAAGTAGGAGTTAATTAGAGTTAGGGGGGGAGTCGATAAGACTCGGGGAAGGAGTTAATAAAACTTAGGGAAGGAGTTAATAAGTCTTAGGGGAGGAGTCGATTAGATTTAAGATTATAAGTAATTAAGCTTATAAGAAGAGTTAATTAGACTTATAAGAGAAGTTAAGCTAACTTATAGGAGGAGTCGAGTTAACTTAAAAGAGAAGTAAAGGAGACTTAAATTAAGAGGCTTACTAGCTTATAGATATCTTATAAGATTATCCTAATCTAGGTTAACTTTATCTTTATCTTTAAGTAACTAATTAAGCTCTGACCTTTATATATAGGCTTTAGATATAAGAGTATAATCCTCTTCGAACTAATAGGCTTTAATCCGATCTTAAAGGATACTATAATAGTGTTTAGCTTATATCTAACCTAGCTCTAAGTTCTCTAGCCTATTAGACTATTTCTTATATTTAAAGTACTATAACCTATCCTTTAGTGCGAGAATAGTGCTGTATATATATATATATATTATTAGTCTTATGCTAATTAGTCCTTATATAGTACTCGCGGACCTTCTATAGGCCTACTTTAAGAGTAATAAGTATTTATTACTTCTATTTAATCTAATATTTATTAAAAAGAGAGTAAAGGAAAAATAAGAGAAAAGTTAGAGAAAAATAAGAGCGTACCTTCTTTTTTAAATTAACTAATTAATACCTTAAGGTATTTAAATAGCTTATTATAAAGCTTAAATACCTAGTAGATAGTTACGTCTCTTATCTTTAAGAATATACTTATATATAGGAAGAATAGTCTTATAAGATAAAGAAAATAGTTAATCTATCGCTTCTCTTCTAAATCTAGCTTTAGGTTATCTAGGTACTTAATATAGTAATATCTATTAAAGTAGGGCTATAGTTATCTAACCCTTTATAATATTAGATAAGTAGAATTCTACTAAGTTCGGATATTCTAAATAGGGACTAATTAGCTAGGTTCTATTAATTAAAGATAGAGGAATTCCGTACGCCTTTATAGGCTTCCGTTAATATATATTATTATAATATCTATAGTAAAATATCCTAAATTATCTTTAGCTTTAATATTAATAATAATAGATATCCTAGGTAGAGTTAAAGAAATATTCTACCCCTACTCTAGTTACTAGAATCGGTATTATATTCTATATAAAGCTTATAAGTATAGGAAACTTATATTTATACTCTTTCTAGAATATCTAAGGGGAGCCCTATGTAGTTACTAAAAGAAGGAGTTAGTATAGTTTAGTAAGAAAGAAGGAAGATTGACCCACTATACGTCCTCTGTTTCTTTTATTGACAATATACCTTCTACTGGGTCTTTAATATTCCTTACCACCTTTTTGACCTTATCTATTCTAGCTCCGGTAAGCGTCGGAGTCTCATCGGGATATAGGACTTCCATCCACAATGAGACATTTGCCAGCTTCAGTAGTGCCCTAGTCACCTTCAGCTATAATATTAACACAGTCACCGATTGCCAGCAGTGGTGTGGTGAAATTGAGATATACTAAGCCTAGGTCTATCTCAACTATTTAAAGAAGCGTAGCCTTCACCATACTTCGTCATTGAGCACTTAGGAGATTAGTGACTTTACTTTTGGCGGTTGCGACCTAGGACCCAAAAATAAGTCTTAGCCGACTCTTTCCACACTTAGTTCGATATACCTCGCTGGCACTCACTTACCAATATAGTTAAGTGACTTAGTATACTTCCTTTATCTTACAGTCAATTTCTGCGTTATTTAAAGGTAACAATGAGATTGCATTTATATCCGACTTTAAAGCGCGAGATAGGCTATACTCGATGAAGTCGCCACTATAACGCTTGACACGAGAGCGGGTCGGACGCATTGAAGTCGAGAAAGGCTTTTGTAGATTGAACGTCGAGGGGTTTAGTCATTGCGGTAGCTGATTGAGGATTGTGGCAATATCTAAATGTATTCTCAAATTTCCAGAACCCGTAGCTGAAAGCGAAGAGTTATCTTTTACAATTGCCTCGTAAAGTTCAGGCGGAATGGGCCAGTACTAAAGCTAAGCCTAATTACGAGCGCACTAAACTAAGCTGTGATGTAAAAGTCGTTCTGATAAGTTGAAGCGTGAAGTAGAAATCATAAGATGTTGATACGATGCAGACGAAAAAGGATTATTGAAAGGTTCTCGCACGGTCAGCGGCTTTCGCCATCTAGAAAATAGTCATTGCATTGGTGAGTCTCGCGTCACAGACTATATAACGTCTGGATAGAGAGTTCCCGTAGATGTTACCGAATTCGGTGGACGCATAAAATTGCTGATGATATAAATGCTTACGGGATTAGGCGGTGAGAGTATGGCTCGCGGCACCGACTCTATTGCCATTTCAGCCAATTTACGAAGTAAGTCATTATGTGACAATCGGTTACAATATATTTCAATGTTTTGAAACACGCTAAAGTAAATAGGGACTATGTGTTTCGAAATAGGGTTCGAGAAAAAATCTGTATGTGTAAAGAGGTGAAACTGAACAAATCGACGATGCTGGGCTATTCGAGGAAGACCGAGATGTATCTCCTTATTGGATCTCAAATCTCTCTGACATTGTGGGCTTGAACGGCATGATAGATTTGGCACTTTGTGTGGGCCCCTCTATAGTGGTGTGTAGTCTCAGTGCCAGTCATGACTGGATGGACGCTAACTTTCTTAGCGCCAATGGCTGGAGCCTGCGGCTAATAAGATACACCTGTAAATTTTACATGTAAGGTTCAGCGTACCCGAGAGGATTCCACCGATACATTAAATAAGAAATCGAGGCCCTGCTTTATGAAAGATACGCTAATAGTGTGCCTTCGCTGTATAGAGGTGGATCTGATGACTATTTGACTCGTATTGACAATCGTTTTGAGTCTTTGCTACCCGGAAATTACGTTTTGTCAGAAGCACACTGAAGCCTACGTCCGTCTGTGATGCAGAAGAATTTCCGTCATTTACTGAATGGACTTTTAGTCCTAACGGCCTACCAAGTCTCTAAATTCTAGCGTTTGGGGATTTCTCCTATGAAGATCGATATATCAGTCAGCAGTTCTTAGTCCGGAGAGTAGGCCACGCTGAGGAGTGTCATAGAATGACGATCAGTCTGCAATGTATGAGCCCTGTGGACTGTCCTTTTGTACCGCAGATATGGCAAACCCCTGGATCTGGAACCGTGTTTCTATAGAAGGAGCTCAGTTTCTTGGTGCTTATCCTGAGGGCGGCTTGGTGGAGTCACCATATAATATCTGAATTCTGTTTGTCCGTAGGGCTTAAACCCAGACCATCGGTATATAAGAAAGCAGCTGTCTTTATTGACCCATACAGGACATCTGGAACTGATGGCCTTGGTCGATATTGTGCGAGTATTAGTTGAGGAATCTTAGGGCCTACAGTATCATCTAACATATTACCGTCCTCGCTTCCTAGGGAACACAAAAGAATATACAACACCAGAACAACGGTATACCAATCTCGTATTATACATTAGTGACATCCTTAACTTAACATATTATGTGGGCGATAAACGGTGGGTGATAAACGGTGGAAAGAGCGTAGGCGGTGCGATCATGTGTTTGTCTGTGGGGCCGTTGTCCTTGCCTAGCTTCAACTAGGACGCGTGGGACTAACCGTTTTCCTTCCGCAAATTCAACCGTTGGTCTTGGAAATATGGAAGAGCCTATCTAAGATGGTAGGTACCCTTACTTTTACAGCCAACATATGCTCACAATAACGAAGACCTGAATTTCGATCTCGACCTTCGTATTACAGTTCACTTACGGATTTTTATACTGTTAGAGAGGATGACTGAATATGGAGATATGTGGAAAAGTGATGAATGAATGCTATTGGAGAAGTAGGCTAAGTAGGCTATAAACACCCCCCACGACTATAGCATGGTGCATACATGTGGGAGATGTCCGTATGAAGAATGATAATCCCTCGATTCTGTTGAAGCTATTCCTCTGCTGTGTGTGTGTGTGTGTGTGTGTGTGTGCCGTCAAAACGTATCTGTGTAGATAGAGGTCTGCGTAGGCGAGGTATTCCGTCGGTTGACAAGAAATAGACGCGGTACGTGGTTATATGCGGCGAATGTATAGTGGGATGCCTGATATGGGCGCGTAGTGGTCGTATCCTAAATGCCGTCGGTTGGTATAGATGCGTGGATAGTATGATTTGATGATGATTAGGCTGACCTAAGGAAGAGACTGGTAGGATCGTCTAGGTCGACGGTGTTCGCCTTGGGACGCTGATCCTAGTTCTTTGGGTTGAGGAAGTATTGTTCTGTTGTGTGTTTGACCTCGCGGTTGTGAACTTACAAAAGAAAAGCTTTGCCTTTGCCTTTGCCTTATTTGAACTAGGCATAAATGAAGGCGCGTCAAAGTCGAAGAGACGATGTAATTTAGAGACAACGAAGTTGGCGTAGGTGTTCTCGATGATGTTTTCGGTAGACGCTGCGGTTGTACGATTAATCTTGAGAGCGTTTAGCCAGATTTAAGTGTCTGATTGACTGCTAACTGCTTCGAGGAACGGGTAAAAGATATATGTAGTCGAGAGACGTAGGGGATTCTCCTGAAGCTCTGCGAGGGTAAGGCGCTATGTATTGATGAAGCCTTGTGGATCTTGGCCGCTGTAAGTAGTGCGGACACACCGGTGATACTTTGCGAAGCCCGTATAGTAGCTTATAGTGGCGAAGGCACGTTTAAGCGTCTGTTAGGCTGTGAAAGCGTCGGTAGATTGACTGATATACGAACGGAGGGTTGGATCGATTGTGGCGTAAAGTAGTGGCAGAAGGTATTGCGAGATAGTGTCCCACTTATTGTAGGAAGTGGTTTCGGCTGTAGAAGGAGCCTGAGGGTCGGCGAAAGTAGGGCGTATATATTCACCAGTGAGGAGCTTATTGGACTGTATATCGCGGGCGTTGAGTGACCAGCGAAGTCTGGTAACCTACGATGTGTAGTTATTCTCGCCTACGAGGGTAGAAACGAGGTCGGTGAGCTCAGGCTCGGTGAAGCCGGTGGTCTTGGTCGATATACTGATGGAAAGGGCAAAGCCTTGATGAAATGGGTAGGAATGACTACCCTGCCCCCCATGAGAGGACGGCGGTGATGATGATCACGGCGATGAGGACGATGGGGATAATGATAATGATCAGAGGTGCAGAGGTGGGCCAGCGATGGTAAGATCACTGGCGCCAGGCAAAGGACTCATAACCTGTCAGAGAGGATGACTGAATATGGAGATATGTGGAAGAGTGACGAATTAATGCTATGGGAGAAGTAGGCTAAGTAGGCTACAAACATATACAACTGCAACCTCTATGCTCACCGTATCAGTCGATAGGCTCGAATGTTAAAACGGCACTAGACAACCATCAATCCCCACATAAAGACAACTTTCTCTTATTGCTCGGTAAAGGTCAGGTAGCAGGCTGGTAGAAAGGTAAGGAGTAAGGACTAGTCACCGCAGAATGTACTGATTGATGACCTCGACCGCTCTAGGGCATAGAAATGACTACCAGGCTTTCTAAGCGCCTGTTCCGAGTCGGTGGAAGAGCAGGTCTAAAATGCGACTCCTCGTGCCGTCGTATTTTTTCTGGCCTAGCTGAAAATAACATTTGAAGGGTACATTCACCACCTGCGGCGTTTGGTGGGCCAGAGTTATACAAGGCTGCACGATCCTTCCGCTTAAGCAAGAAATTGGACGACTTCCCCGCTTTTCCATTACCTCAGAATATCTACGCTGGCTCGGTAAAGAGTGTATATGAACCAATAATGAGTGCAGCTTTGCATGCGACTGTGCCCTGAGCGTGAGGGAACGCTGCCAGTTTCCTATCAATGTTTATGGCCAACCCCTCTCCGCCACGTCATCTTATTTTGTCGTCCTATCCTATCTCATCCCTTCTGGCCCGTTAATTTTGTTACCTCCCGTCCTGTCTCAACTCGTATTACCCTCCCAACCACCCGACATACCTCGCCCCTTCTCATCCATCCCGCCACACGTGTCCATGGGATTGTTGGCTCTCGGTGGCCCATCAGTAGGTTGTAGCCCCTCACTCTTAGTGAAGTCTATAACATTAATCTGCTAGTTCAGGCATTAGTGTCGGTGTTGATCTTAGCCAGCGCTTCGAACACGTTGGCTATCCCCTAGTCGTCCCCTATTGGGCGTTCAGTGCGTACTGATAGAAAGCTCCGATATGTTTAGGGCCGTATCAACCTTGCCATTATTCTCGATATGATCTGACATCCGGCGCGCCTCTTTTGCGATATCGTCCATTGATATGGTCGGTCACCGAGTGCGGCGCATTCCGATATTCCGCGCCTGTCAGGGGGGATTTCTGTGTGTTTGCAACCGTCGCAGCAATTGCTACCATCTGATCCTACAGAATAGGTACAAAAGGTAGCCCTCGGAGTTACGACAGAGATGAACCAATTTCCAAGGCCGCGAGGTGTTGTATTGACGAGATAATTCCAGAGATTCTTTTTGCTAAAAAGGAGTTGCCCTTGCGTAAATGGCTATTATTCTCAACTTTCGCATAATATTGCTGATACCCAACACTTGCATTTTTCTCATATCGTATTGCCGGGATTCATGTTCGTGTTCTTGCGGCTGAGTAGAGATAGCTTCATGCATGTCAGCACTAGTCTGACTATCTCGTGGCCATTCTAAAATTAGCTAGTTTTACTCCTTTTCTAGTCCGCAAGCGAACCTCGTATTTCTATTTAACCGCCTCTTTTCCCTGTTCTTGAGACTACATATCTTTAATTCACAGAATCCCAGTCTCCGCACTAAGACGCCCTTTTTCGAGCTCCTAAGAAGATGCAGTCCTCACCATCACTGACCGAACTCGCCAAGAGCATTGTGGAAGATGCTCAAGTAATAGAGCTTTTCTTGTCTTCACATAACCTTCCCCAGCCCTCTTTTACCGCTGACGGTGTCGAAGACTTTCCAGTGGGCACCGAGCATGCCCACATCCATGCTATTCGGCACCGGCTTATTGATACAACACAAGCGCTGCGGGACCTTATCATCGGTCCTAAAGATACTATTAAATGGATGATCATGAATGTCAGTAACCTAAGCTCGGTAACTCACGATATTTCAAATACCTCGATTTGATCTGTCTCTCCTCTGGTGGAACAATCAAACAAATCCACTTAACACTTTCCATTAACGCTCCGTGGACAGCACCACACCCTTGCAGCCAGCCTGCACGCTATTTCCCATTTCAAGATCGCCCAGGCTGTTCCAAGCGAAAGATTGATATCTTTCGCCGACCTTGCCCGGGACACTGGTCTCACCGAACTAGACGTTGCCCGCTTCGTCCGCCGCACAGCCATCAACCATATCTTCATTGAGCCAATCCCCGGCCACGTCGCGCATACTGCCGCCTCAGCCCTTCTATCTGCGGACCCCCAGATGCAGGCCCTAGTTGCTCATATGTCCGAAGAGGCTTTTCCGGCATCAGCTAGGATCGTAGACGCGATAGATTTGTCTGCGGGCTGCGGGAAACCGCGTAACAGCCCTTTTACATTGGCCTTCGGGAAAAGTTTCTTTGAACGCAAGGTGGAGCAGCCAGAAACAATGCACCGGTTCGGGCTTGCGATGAGCAGCTGGAGCGAGGGGGACGGAGTCCGGCAGATGTGCGATGGCTACGACTGGGCGTCTCTACCCTTGGGGGGAAAGGTTGTGGACATCGGCGGTGCGTTGGGCCATATATCGCTCGGCATCGCAGAAAGGTTTGAAGGCTTGGAGTTCGTGATTGAGGACCAGCCGCCTCTGATGGAGCAGGCACGTCATCTAATATCTTCATATCCAGAGACAATCAAAAAGAGGATGAAATTCTTGGCCCACGATTTTTTCCAGCCGCAACCGGCGGAGGCTCGGGCAGCAGATGCTTACATCATGCGGTATATCCTCCACGACTGGCCCGGTACTCACGCCAAAGAGATTCTCAAAAATGTCTTCGAGGCGATGAGGGAGGATAGCAGACTAATCATCGCTGATGCGGTGATGCCGCCGGCGGGAGTGCTACCGAAGTGTCAGGAGGAAATCCTCCGGAGCTTTGACATCGTGAGTAACAATGAATCTGAACTACAGTCTCGGCTTGGATGCGTCAGTTGTTGATTACACTCTCAGACTATGCTTGCTCAACTGAACTCCCAGGAACGGTCACTGGAGATGTGGAAGGAACTAATTGAGGAGTCCGGTGGCGGACGATGGAAAATCGCTAGGATCGTTAGCCCGCCGAAGGGTGAATCTATTACAATTCTTGAGGTCAAGATTTCCTGAAGTTTTGAAGTCTTCAGACAGTCCTGCTATCGTCCCTCAACCTTGTCAGCTTATGGATGTGTTCTGGCCCACCTGCGCTTTCAAATCTACTCCCCAATGAAATTGAACTCATCACAGCTTATCCACTCGGTATTTGTTTGAGTATAAACTCGTCAAACGTAGGAAGGGTGGGTAAAAGGTAAAAAAAAAATGGGGGGTGTGTGTGTAAGGGCTTGGTCACTATACCGCGCTAAACCTTCTTCGTCAGCTGACCTCGAGAGTTGAATTCCTAAATAGGTTTAGCCCCAACGCCACAACTCTGGCGTCAGCTTTTCCAACTCTCGATGCCAGCTATACACTCGCCTCCGCACAAATGCTTTTAGTTTTGAGGATGTTGCGCTATTTTATGCTGAGCGTGGCTGGGGTGACCGGCCATATCCACTGCAGCCTGTCATCATCCAGTCGGCTGGACTACTGGCAGAAACATCTTGTGGGCGCAGAAAAATGCGAGCTCCTTGGCGATTTGCTCCCCCTCCACGCTCGCCGCACAGATGGCAATGCGCGATACGGGCTCATCCCTCTAACAGCCACAACCTCGGCCACTTCCGGGTACTGCCGCGACCATAACATTACTCGCGCCATTGTGTACCTTTTGTAACTACGGAAAATTAATTGGCCGTCTGTGGTCTCTGTGTACCGTCATATACGTGATTCATTCTGGGGCTTTTTACATTAGAAATTGGAAGTGACGAACTCGAAACCGCCCTGAAGAAACACCCCAATCAATCTACCGAATTGCACGAGTATGCCTAAGCATCCACAATCTCCACATCCTCCGTTGCAGGGTCCTTCCACTCCGAGATTTTCGAACCAACGGGAGTTTTGACAAAGTAGTCTCCTGGGGGAGGTGGGGTCCGCGCGGTACCATCATCAGAAAGCGTGGACAATGAATCTTGCGCCGGCGTGAAGAGGGGACTTCCAGTCTGAGGCGACGAAGACCGAGTTTGGTTTTCGGAAGTGGGCCGTGAACGTCCTTCCTGAGGCGTTGTTGGGGGTGGACGTTGCGCTTTATTCTCAGAAGGCACCACAGGCTTTGAGGGTACACTCTCTTCCAGACTTGGCATCTTTGCAAGGCCTATTTTCACCAGCTCGGAGATAGATCCGCCGCTCATGACCTTGAGGGTCGGGACATCAGCCTCCAGCTCTTTCATGAACCAAGCTCGGATGTCAACAGCCACGAGGGAATCAACTCCCTGCTCGACTAGTGTCATTGAATCATCGATAATCTCGTCAACTGCCCTGCGAAGAATGCGCTTGAGATAACCAATGAATGCGTCACTGGTGACTGAATAGGCTTCATCGGCGGTCTTGGCTGACTGCAACTGAACACGCACACGAACAGCTGCTTCATGTGCTTGGACTTCGGAGTCGGTATCCTTGTTGAGAATGAAATGACTGAATTTCACGTCACGGCGATGAGCATCAGTGACTTGCAAATCCTTAGGGACGTAGTTGATGCCCATCACAACCTGGGAAGGAGAGTCCTCTGCCTGGCCCGGTCGTCCAGTGAGAATAGTCTCTGCAAAGAGAACTTGCAGGTCATGTTCACTGATATTGATGTAACCGAGTGACTGGAAGTAATCGAAATCGAACGTCTCGGAGTGTGCAGCATATCCAACGCCAAGAACCGCAGGAATGTTCATTGTCGATCCAGCCACACCACGCTTGCGTCGTTTGTTTACCAGTGATGTCATAAACTCATTGGCGGCCGAGTAGTTACTTTGTCCACTCCACCCGATGACCGACGAGATACTGGAGGCGACGATGAAAAATTCGAGATCGGTGCTATGGAAAGCCTGATCAAGCAGTTGCGTTCCCAGAACCTTGGGTTTCGTCACCTGGGAAAACTGCTCGAAGGACATGTTCTCAAAGAGTTCATCGTCCAAAACCATGGCACCGTTGATGACACCAGCAATGGGCGGAAGCGCTGCGGCCATCGAAGCAAGCACGGACTGCAGCGATTCTGGAGAGGTGATGTCCAACGGAACCGCTTTGACAACAGCTCCGTATCGAGCATACATGTCATCATCAAAGCGAGGGTTGACTGTGGGTCTGCGGCTTGTGAGAACGATGAAGCGGGCTCCGTGAGTGATCATCCACCCGGCGAGTGATTGACCAAGTTCACCAGTCATGCCGACAAAGAGATAGGATCGGTCGCTTCTGAACATTGGCTGGGAGTCAATGGACTGTACCATGGCCAGCACAGACTGAGAGTTCGTCCAGTCTACCACAGCCAAGGGCTCCCCAATTGCCTTGTGTGAGGTGGCATCAGCCAGGCCAAACAATTCAAACGACGGAAGGTCAAGAGTATCGTTGGAGAATGATTCCTTGAGTACGTTTGCCGAATCGCTTGGGGATGATAGTGTATCAACCTTGTGACTGACCAACATCTCCTCGATGATTTCGAGACAAGACGGAGACAGGCTTTCCACGATTAAATCGCGTACGGCATCGGAAGGCACGCCGCGCGAGAAGTGCACAAACACAGAGCAGTTTTCCACCAATGGTTGAACAACATGAACTGGCGAGCTGGGGTCGAGGTATACATATTGATTGGTTTGACTGCTGGTGGTATTGGACGTGACGCAAACGACCTGGATACTTTTGGCGGAGGCTTTCGCGCGAATTGCCGTCTGAACGATGAGATCGGGCTCGTTGATTATCAGCGTGCTTCCTCGCGAGGTGAGAGACAAAAGACGGTCAGCGACAAGCTGAGCGCCTACAGCCACGATTTTGGAAGGGATCAGAGATGTAGAGACGGGGATGCAAAGGTCCTTTGGAACTTGGACCGTGGACTGGCTCGAATCAGTCAGAGCCAGAACATGCTCCTGGGTTGCTAAATCAACACCGGCGCACACACGAATAAAGCCTCCAGCTCCGACAGCGACGCTTTGCAAAAGGGAGTGAGTGACTCGAATCCTACGTGTTGCTGTTGCCGGCGAGTCGGTCACAGCCAAAGGTGAGACGTGACGAAGCTCAATAGACTGCTCGTTGCCGCGTCCAACGCCAACCAATTCAACATTTGCATTAGACGGGTTAGCGGCAGTCAGGATATTGCGTCGCTGGGAGTTGTATCTGTCGTTCTTTTCGTGGTCGGGAACAATGCGAGAGACCAGGTGACGTCCGTTGCGAACATAAATATCGGGCTCCATTGACCAGAGCATGGAATCGGTACCCCAGTTAGTCAGAGCCACTTGGCGGAGGACAGTCGCAGAAAGATCAGCTGCCGCACTCGAATGAATCCCGTTCTGCACAGCAGGATCCAGGTCATACGTCAGGATGTTTAACCCAGGACTCTCCGTGCGGATGGTGCGAGCAATGCCGGTCATCATGGAGCTGTAAGGCTGATCATCGCGGGAGTCACATGTCACCCAAATCAAGACACCGGCATTCGTGCACGTCTTGAGACTCTCAAGTTTGTCGGCCGTTAGACCTTCCAGGTATGGTCGGTCAAGATCGGCAAGGGACAGAATTGTGACTCCTCTGGATCCCTCCGTCATCTTGGCCAAGTCGGATTTAGCAAATTCCTCCACTGTGTTGAACGGCCGTTTGGACTGGAAGCGACGACCCACGGACTCATAGATCTCCCGGCTGAGTTTGTATACCGGCCATGTCATTCCACCGATGATTGCTAGGACATCGGTTTGAATTCCGGCAGGGTGGACTTTGACGGAAAGAGGGTTGCGCAGCAATGACACCCGATCATCTACTGCTTGAGCCACGAAAACGCTCATGGGTAGAGAGGCGCTAATATCGGGACTAACAGTGTCGATTCCGGCAAAGCCCGTGTTCTTCAGCACACTGTCCCACTGTCCCAGTGTAAACAGCGGACCCCAAGGGCGACACGTTTCAGCTCCAATCCACCAACCAGGGAGTGTACCGACGGTCATTCCACTGAACAAAAGGTCTGTGGAAGTCAGCTCAGCCGTGACAAGGAAGCCACCTGGCTTGAGCAAGCGTCGAACGTTGGAGAGAGATGCTTCAATATCGGCAGAGACGTGCAGCACATTCACAGCGACTACTACATCGTAAGACGCATCTGAGAATCCCTGAGTTTCAGGCTCCTTCTCCATGTCAAAGGTCTTGAACGTCATACGATGGGTATCTTGTTGACCAAATCGCTCTTCAGCCGCCATGAAAAAGCTGCTCGAGATGTCAGTGAAGGCGTACGATGCATAACGGCCTTCCAGAGCATCCAAAACTGCAGAGGTAGTGGCTCCGGTACCCGCGCCAACTTCGAAAATATTCAGGCCTGGGTGAATCTTCGAAATTTGAGCGAGAACCCGAGCGAGCCAGCGACCGGTCGGACCCGAGCAAATTGCACCTTCTTCGTAGAAAGCACGAAGAAGTCCATCTTGGTTCATATGCTCCAGCATCGAGTTGCCGTCCTTGATAGTTTGAACCAGGTTATCACCGACAACCTGAACGAAGCGGACATCCTTTCGGTCGGAATAACGAGCAAGAGTGTCGGCGATATCGGAACGACTATCATTGTTGCATGAAGCAGGCACCTTGTTGTGACTACCACTGCCGACCATGCTGACCATTCGGTCGCACCAAGCCAGGTATCTCTGGTAATGTGGTAGAAGACCGCTGCGGTCTTTGGCAGGGATTGAAAGTGACGCATTGCGGAGGAACCAGTACGAGATTATGTCGACGTCCTTGTAAAGCTGTACCTCATAGTCGGTCAATGTCTCCCCGGCCCCAGCAAGCTGCCCGTCAGGAACAGCAATTGGGTAGTCAAAACGAGAAAACATAGGCATGTCATTCTTGGGCACGGCAGGTGCAAAGGGAACAAGCTTCGCACCTTGGAATTGAATGAAGGCGTATTTAGAGTCATCGGCATAGAGATAAACATCTCCAGTGACGCCTGCTGCTGACTGTTCGCGAACAGAAGACTCATATTCCATGGTGGCTTGTTTGCCAGCACCACCGAGGGATGTAAAGTATGGGTTGATAGTGATACTGGAAATGGACACTGGAACATGCAGAGACCACAACTGGGTATCGCCCGGATAGGCCCAGGCCGCAAACACAGTTTGAAGTGCTGAATCCAAGAGCCCAGGGTGAAGAACAAGATCATCATCTTCAGACTGATCGGAGAGGATACCCACGCTGTACCCGGGTTTGCGACGGATATCCGAAATGCCACGGAAAGGGTGGGCGTAGTTGTATCCCACGCGAGTCAGACTCTCATAGAACTGGTCTTCATTAACAGGAACCAGGCTGTAAGGGTCTGCCCTCGCAACAGGCAGTGTATCAGGCCTTGCGAGGCTCAGTTCCACCAACGCGCCTCCCTTGGCATTTAATTGAATGGTGCCATCTCTCGCCGCGGAGTAGCACGCCCAGTCAGCAGTCAGTTTGGTGTCTGAGAAAGCCACCAATGATACACTGAAAATTGTTTCCACAGTCATATCGTCGTCATCGAATGCGATCGCGCGTGGAATATCCAGATCGACAAGTTTCATCAGGGAAAGTGCAGCTCCAGGTCGCAGCTCAAATGCGATGCTTTTCATAGCCTCGAAGGCCATTGAAGCATATCCAGTGGCCGGAAAGACGGTCTGGCCCTGCAGTGCGTGACCACTCAACCAAGGAATCTCGCTTTGTTGCAAGATGTTCCGCCACTGGAATTCTCCTGGAGTGGTCGCCTCCGCGCAAGGAGATCCGAGGACTGCATTTGAAACATGAGCCGGATTTCTGTGCTTGAAGTGGTTTGCGAGACGACTGTCGGTCCAGTAGTCGGTTTGGTGAGTGAAGGGATACGGAGGTAGGTCACTCAGGACAAGTGGTTCTTGGGCATTAGCAGACAGCAGTTTTTCCACCGCAGAGAACTGCACGATGTTCGAACCAAATTGCTTCCAGATGAAACCAAGTGCTTTGCCAAATTCGGCGACATCGTTCCCACCGCGAGCCAGAACACCGGTATATGGTGTGGTGGTCTCCCCATTGATGGTAGCAGTAGCGGGACCCTTGAGAGCAGGATGGGGACCGACCTCAATGGCAATATCGAAAGGACCATTGATTTTCACTGCCTCCGCCAAGGCATCAGCAAAAAGAACAGTCTGACACATATTGTCAACCCAATATTGGTTCGTCAGACGGGATTGATCCACGACCTCCCCGTTGTACACACTTGAGTACCACAGAGGTGCGGCCTCTGCTGATTGCGGCAAGGGCTGAATTTTGCATTTTTGAAGCGAGTTGTAGTATGGGTCGGCGCAGGAAGCCATGTGAGCACTGTGGTAGGCAGTATCTACCTTCAGTTTGCGAGCAAACGTGCCCTTCGCCTTTAAAAGACTTTCAGCTGCGTCAATGGCATCTTCATCCCCACTGAGCGTGACACTGGAGCTGGAATTAATTGCTGCAAGCTGCAAGCGCCCCTGGAAATTATTGGCACAAATCACCCGAGCCGCATCTGGGGATTCGGCGACTGCCATCATAGCACCGCGGGGAGCATTGGGACTGGGACTGGCAGCTAGTTTGGCATGCACACCCCGGAAGTATGCTATCCTGATCGCATCCTTGGCAGAAAGAAAACCGGCAGCATAAGCAGCTCCGATCTCACCCGATGAGTGACCAACTACAGCTGTAAATGTGATTCCGGCTGCTCGAAGAATATCAACCAGGAGAATCTGCACAGCAGAGCAGAGGGGTTGCGATAGAGCTGCTTCCGCAAGCCGAGAATTTTCTTTCGATGCGACAAGCTCGTCATGAATTGTCCAACTGGGTCGGTCTTCGGCGGCAGTAATGCTCTGGAGCGCATCGTCCAACTCGGCAATACGCGACGCAGCAAATGGAGACGACTCAATGAGGCAAGCGCCCATTCGCGGCCATTGTGCGCCTTGGCCAGTGAATATCCCCAACAGCTTTGCGGGGCCGTTGAGACTTTTGAATCGAGCATTCATGTCTTCAGTTTCTGCGTCGGTGCGACTCAAAGCTTCGAGTGCAATAATTGCATCCTTGACTGTTGGAGCAACAATGTCCTTCCGGTATGGCAGCGTTGAGCGACGGTGTTGCAGAGTGTAAGCAAAGTCCAGCATCGGAACATCTGGGTGATCTTTGAGATATTCGAGATGATCAGAAACCATTTGCCGCAGCGCCAGTTCCGAGGCCGCTGAGAAGACAAGGGGAGCAAAAATCTGATTGGTCGAGGAGGTGACCCTTTCACGTCTTTGAGTGTACTCTTCCAGAATGCAGTGAGCATTTGTGCCACCGAAGCCGAAGCTGAAAGGGGAAAAAATGTCAATATGATGTTTGATTAACTTTATAGCCAGGGACTAACCTATTCACGCTTGCTCTTCGCGTCTGGCCATTGTTGATAGCCCAGGGGGTTGGAGATGTAGGTATCTTCAAGTGATCGAAGAAGGGCGCGACGCGATCACTCAAATTTTTGAAGTGCATATTCGGGGGAATGACACCATTCTGCATGGCAAGTGATGTGCTGATAACACTGGCAAGGCCGGCTGTGCTCTCTGTATGGCCGATAACTGTCTTGATTGAGCCGACAAACAAATTCTCCGCATCCTGGGCGGCAGGAGATCCCACAGGGAAGAGAGCATTTGAGATAGCCTCCGCTTCCTGTGGATCGCCGGCCTGGGTACCAGTGCCATGGGCGTGGAAGAATTGGGGTCGGTCTTGGAGGTTGTTGATGGGATCGAGTCCAGCGCGGGAATAGCAGTCGCGGATCAAGGCAGTCTGCGCCATGTTACTGGGCACCGTCAAGCCAGAGGTCTTCCCATCCTGGTTGACGGCAACATCACGAATAATGCACTCGATCGGGTCATTGTCGGCAAGTGCCTGAGAAAGTGTTTTCACAGTGACGGCAGCCACTCCCTCGCCACGAGCATATCCGTCGGCTGCGGTATCCCACATAGCACAACGGCCGTTGGGGGAAAGCATACCCAGGTTACTTTCCGAAATGTACATTGCTGGCAAGATCAGTCTATTGTCGATCGTGTAGGGTTCGTGCAATACTCACCAGGGCTCAAAATCAGATTCGTTCCTGCTGCGACGGCAACATTGGACTTGCCACTGCGCACAATTTGCACAGCCAGATCCAAAGCAACCAGACTACTCGAGCACGCAGTGTCAAGAGTCATGCTCGGACCATGCCAATCAAAGAAGTATGAGACACGGTTTGCCATGATGCCCCGTTCCAAACCCGTGGCCGTATATCGCGGCAGGGTCTCCCAGTCACGGGTGACCATGGTGTTCCAGTCATCGGACATCATACCAACGTAAATGGCAGTATTGGATCCTCTGAGGTTCTCCATGGGTTGGCCTGCAGCACAAAGACTGTCATACACAACCTCCATGAGAACCCGTTGCTGTGGGTCCATCGCGTCAACCTCGCTCGGTTGAATATTGAAAAACCCAGCATCAAATCTGGTAATACTTGTGCGTTCCGCCTCCTCCAACCAGTAGGACTGGGTGGCATTCGTCGTTCCATGATGGGCGCCAACTGGGTGGTAGAACGGATCGATGTTGAAACGCGATGGTGGCGGTTTGCTCGATAGGTCACGTGGGTCTCTGATCAGCTCCCAGAGCTTGCTGGGCGTGTCGGACCCTCCTGGAAACCGACAACCTGACCCAATGATAGCAATTGGCTCAAACATGATTCCAAGGTGTGGTGATCCTCGTGTTGAATATAAGGCGGGGATTATGACAAGAAAATCGTTCTTGTTGGAAGATATATAATTCAATCGCTGGGAGTTCGCGGATCTATAAGATTATTGGTGTTGGTTGAACACTTGGCAGTTGTGATCAGTGTCGTGCCTGAATATACGATACCATTAGGTGATTTGCAATGGATGCCAGAAGGAGAATTTTAAGTTCTATTATTTTATTAGTTTTATATTCTACGTGTCTTTATCAGGATGTGATTTGGAATCAGGCTCCGGATGAAAAAAGTCCTCGCTCAGCTGAAAACTCGAGTACGCGAAAACTAGGCGAGATGCCCTCAACGAATGATCGGAGTACTACACCGGATTAGGAAGGCCGATGGCATGCAGTGTGCAGTTGATTCGGAGAAATCCTCCTTTCCAAAAGACCACCACGTGGGTTGTGCTTTTGTTCGCGGGGCGAAGCTCTGTACCTGGGAGGAAATCAAAAGATAAGGCGACCATAATAGGATGACCGAAAGGGGAAACTGTCAGGGCCAAGGTTGTTCCGGAGAGATCGGGCCGTTATTCCTTTCAGACCCTGCAGTCAGCCGGTGCAAAACACGCTGGCTTGAAACTAGAGCTTAACGAGACCGACTACACCAAAACGGACACGCACAGTTTAGCCCGAAACTGTGTATCTCCGGTGGGGGCCAAAATGAACCAGCGCCAAAAATAAACGCAGCCCCCAAAGCTCGAAGTCGGAATCAATTTGGAACTTGTTCAGGGCATTCTATCGGCTGGAGTTGTTTCTTGAGATAAAGGTGCAGAATGGTGAAATCTCCGCTTGTACGCAGAGCACGAGGCACTCTCCCGATACTGGTGAATCGAAATCAAGAAAAACCAATAACTAGTGATCGTGGTAAATATCGAGTAAAAGATTTTATTTTGTAAAGAGGGTAAATTTTTATATTGAAGGCGTGCTATGTTCCAGACCAAGGCATTAGCATCCATTCATCAGGCCGCCTTTCCATGCCATTAAAATTCATTGCAAAGTTCTGAGCTTGCGGAAAGCTCTGGCTCGGCTGCCCCGGGGGTGTGAAGTTGCCAAGAGAGCCAGTCACAACAAAGTAGTCGGCTAGAGTATGATTAGAAAAAAATGAAGACATGGAAAAAGCGTAGCAGGGAGGGACTCTCACGATCAAATAAGCTCATATAGTCAGATGATACTGTAGCTTCATCTGGAATAGAGCCCGGAGGTTCTTGACTGTCAAGCGGAACACTATTTGGCAGGAAGTGGCCACCAGAATGCGCAATGGCTTGTGTTAATGCAACATTATGACTTCTCCCATCATCTGCCCGAGCCAGAACGAAGCTGACAGTCTCGGCCGCTTTCTTGGCTTCTTTGGAACTTTCGCTCCGTCTCATCCAAATTGCCCTGCATCGCTGAAGCGCTGCACGAATGTCTTGTTCGCGCTCCAGCGTCTGTCCCCGATGAAGCATAGAGCATAGAATCATCGTGGCGGTAAGGAATTGATGATTCATGATGGACGTGACGCGGAATCGCATGGTATAAAGTTGACCCCCAGGACAAGTTTCCTCGTCAAGAATATGTTGAATCTCAAGAGTACCAAGGGAAGCCTCCAAACAGACCTTTCGCGAGTAAAAGGTCGCTTGATCATCTGAATTGTCTGACTTGGGGTAGAAGAACCGCTTGTGAAGAACAACCTGTCCCTTGTAGATCATGTGGTATAGGAATAACCGGGCCATAATGATCTGTGGGGGGTCAGTCATACTCGTTGCCATGGACTTGAGCTTTAGTGGTGGGGGTATGCTGGCTGCTGCCTCCTGGATCATGGAATCAATATGCATCACATCAGCATAGGTACATGGCTTGACCGCGTCAGTCAGATCTATCACGGCCCCAAGTGCCGCGAGAACCCGCCTTCGTGCGATGATTCCAAGGGAGTTTGTATATTCTGTGAGGGGGCGAGAGAGAGGCAACTCGGTCGATTGTTCGTCGAAATCCGTGTCATTCAAGTTTCGTGGCTCTGAAGTATCCCATTTGCAGTCGGAGATCATCCGCGGCATGCCCATTTGATTGGAGATGAGTATATCCCCCATTAGAACTGTTGCCCAAAGTCGACGACGCATTTCGCCTTGGAAGGGTGAGATCCCGGGGAAGTGGCTTGGGTCACGGTGGTAGCCCATTCGCATCGCCAAATTGACCTCCAGGGCCAGTAGAAACCAGATGTCCTTATCGGCGTCGGTTCGAATGCAGAATTCGGCATATGTGTAGTTAATGACTGTCTCCAACACATATGGCCCTGACCTTGTATATTCCCCCAGCGTCAAACATTGCACAATTTTCTCGCGATAAAGGTCGACTTGGAGTGATAAATCCTCGGGATTCGGCTCGGATAGGACATCGGAGGTAAGGCATGCGAGACAAATCATGCTGAAGAGAAGCCCAATCCACATAACAGGCGCGCTCGATTGGTTCCTCCAAAATGCCTCGTACTAGTACAGTTAGCAAAATGACTCGAGAGATGTTTGATGAACTTACCTCACGTAGAAAACTTGGTCCATGCACCGCAGCTAGATCAGGATCAGTAGCTACCAACGAGATCCAGTCAAGGGATGTAAAACATACAAGAGGAAACCAGGTCGAGGTAGTTGAAATACCGAGAAACATATCGATCGACAGCAGATCGCGGAGGCAACGCCGCGAGAATCTCTTCCTTTGAGCCTAGACGGCGCCCTCCATACAGCAGAAGCGCATATGCAGATCGAGGGCGAGCCAAACCATTTCCATGCTCATCAATATCAAGATCTGACGGGGTACTTGCGAGGCGGAACTGCTCATCACGATCGAGATGGTCTTTGAGATCCGCGATTCCATCGAGGATAGTCGCCCAATGGTTATTCCCAACATAGTGAAATTCCGACTCGCTGATTTGCATACCGCCACACTCAGAGCGACCATCAACAGCGTCGACAATGGGATCACTGGGTGGTGGATTTTGGATTCTCGATGAAGCCGAAACTTCGGAGCCTGGCAGAATATGTGCTTGCGCCTCGTTCGCCGAGTCGGCCATCAGCGACACGACCAGACGCTCCAACTGACCCAAACGGTCATGCACGCCATGTGCTCCCCCGGAAGACACCTTTGAAGAGCCCATGAGCCCTGAGTTATCCACGTAGGTACATATCTGGCTACGGGTAGAGCAGGAGGAACATGGCTGTTGACGGTCACATCGTGATCTGAAAGAACATGAGTATGTGGAGAGACACTACTGCATAGTAGACTGGTTCATACTTGCGACGTCGGCAGGCGTTACACGAAAGCTGGGGCTTATCTCTTAGTCGACTGAGCTTTGGCCGAGGATGTGATAGCTGCGACGGCTGCGACGGCTGGGATGTTTGTGATGGTTGTGATAATGTCTCGATCTCCTGACCAAGACTCTCTAGATCCATTTCGAGGCTTTCAGAGGTGACGCAGGGCGAGACGGCGGGTCAACTACGGGAGGAACAAAGCACCCCGTGAGGCTACAGGGCTATCCAGAGGATAGACGCCGGAGGATCAGCGGGGTTCTGACTCAGCACCCATGGCCCCCACGCCTTACACCACGTGACGCCATACTCCGACCCTCCGACGGCTCCACCAGCCGGACCCACAGCGGGTCACAACGGGTGATCTACCAGCCGATCCACTCCGCGGAGGATCGGAGGATGTGCCGGACAGCTTGTCGGACGGCGACCGGAGGACGCTGAGCTCACTTATCGGCGGACGAGCGGGATGGCTAACCTGCAGAGATCGTCTCCTGATACCGAAATTTACTTAAAATGCCACGGAAATGGTTGGCTAGGATATTCTATCGTCTCCTTCAGCATCTTCTCCGCGGGCGCAGTCAGCAATGTCTTCCTCATCGAGCTCTTCAAGCACCACTCCGGGAAAGTTGGAGTCTGCCGCCCTCTCCGAAAAAGTGTTTGATCCTAATCTCGTTGATTGGGATGGCGACGATGACCCTGAGAACCCCCGTAATTGGTCAACACGGACCAAATGGGCAAATATTGTGATCATATCGATGTTGGCATTGATCACGTACGTTTTGAATCCTTTCATCCATACGGATAGAAGAAAACTAACCACTCTTTTTCGTATAGGAACATGGCTCCTACAATGTGTGCGCCCGGAGTGGCAGAGATTGCTGCCGACCTCCACATCACATCGACAGTGGTTAGCACGCTGGCCATTACACTTTATGTCCTGGGAATCTCCATAGGTCCGATGTTCACGTCTCCACTAAGTGAGATCTACGGAAGGGTACCGGTCTATCACGGAACAACGTTCATCTTTGTTATCTTTATCATTGGTGGCGCCTTGAGCAAGACCACTACCCAATACATGGTCTTCCGTTTCATATCAGGATGTGCGGGTGGCACCCCCATGGCGCTGGGTGGAGGCAGCATTGCAGATCTCTCCACAGTTCAGCAGAGAGCCATGGCGATGGCTTTGTTTAGTCTCGGACCACTTGCAGGACCGGTAAGTCTTTGCTTGTTTTCCCGTCCCCTGCATCTGGTCCGTATCGAGTTCGTGTTTGAGATTGTACTAACGGCGGAGGGGTTAGGTCCTTGGTCCCGTTATCGGTGGCTTTGTTGCAGCTGGCAAAGGCTGGCGTTGGACCTTCTGGCTTCTAGCCATTCTCGGAGGAGCGTTCGGCATTGCATCCGTGGTGCTTATGCGTGAAACACATCCCAAAGTTCTTCTCAACCGAAAGGCCGCTCGCATGCGCGCCACGACCGGTAACCCGGATCTACGCTCCAAGCTGGACAGCACTCTATCCCCTCGTCAAGTTGTGTTGCAAGTTCTCGTCCGCCCTCTCATGCTCCTTGTGCTATCACCAATCTTATTCGTCATTTCCCTCTATGTGGCGTTGGTCTTTGGCGTCATGTACCTGCTGTTCACCACGTTCACTGGTGTTTTCGAGGGGCAGTATGGCTTTTCCACAGCTATCTCTGGGCTTACCTACTTGGGGCTTGGTGTGGCGCTACTGTTCAGCATGTTCATCTTCAACATGTTCAATGCTCGGGTTTTGGCGGCCCGCATGAAGGCTGATGGCGTGCAGCAACCACGCCCCGAGTACCGCCTCCTCTTCATGATCTGGTTCAGTCCTTTTGTGGCACTTGGTCTTTTCCTTTATGGTTGGACCGCATACTACCAGATTCACTGGATCGTACCCATCATAGGGACCTTCCTAATGGGATTCGGGGCTTATTTTGTGATCGTACGTTGCTCGATTATTCCGTCTTTTTGAATGCATGCTGACGACTAACTTCTCCGCTTTTAGATGCCCGCGCAACTGTACTTGGTTGATGTGTTTGGCTCGGAGGCCGCCGCATCAGCACTCGGTGCCAACAATCTACTGCGTTACATTTCCAGTACTTTCCTTCCCCTCGCTGGGCCAAGTATGTATAAGACCTTGAATTATGGATGGGGGAACTCATTACTCGGGTTCCTTGCATTGGCCTTCCTTCCAGGCCCCATCCTCTTTTACAAGTATGGAGAGCGACTACGCGCCAAGACTAAGGTTGCGCTCTAGGCCGGGCCACGATGCTGGTTTCCGAGTACCTGCCAAGAAACCCCCTCACCCTTCCTGCAAGTCTTCAATTTTGTCTAAGAATTTATTTTTTTCTTTCTCTTTCATAGATACAGCACTCGCAGTAATCAGATTCATCGTTGGTGTTAATACTACTCATGGCTTAGTTGGCTGGGTTGAGCTTTCGAATTGACTATCCATTCACTCCCTCGAACTATGTATGAATGATGGGGTTTATAAAGTGGGTCCTAGAAGGGAGATATTTTCGTAGTCTCAGAGTTGGCCCCTATGTATGCATCCAAATGACAGTATGCTGCGCGACTACGGGAGAAAATATTTGTTTAGCGAGTGATTTGAGGGCGCTATATGTGACTAAGCACGTGACGCATTCTCAGGGCATTAGGCATCCAAATCTAATCTGAGAGAAGTGATTTTTACGACCAGACAAATCGTGATGCTAGGTGAATACGAGCCAGAACATAGCCGCGCACAAGACAATCCCGTTCTAGAAAGTCTGTTTCAATAATATTAACATTAGCCTCTAGTGTGATCTTAGGTAGATAAGCTTTCCTATCGAGGACTAGTTCTACCTAGGCACGCTACGATGTAACCTACAACTTAAGTATATCACGCACGGGCCTGTTATTTACGCCGACGGACGTAGTGCGGACGCTAGTCCTAGCGCTTATGTATGGCTTCTGAACTGACCTAATCACGGAATCTCAGAATACAGCCCGCGGAGTAGCGTTGCCATAGTCCTGGCCCCCGGCGACTACTGACGACCCGCAGAGCGAGTCCTTGTATCTAGAGAAACTATAGCCCGGATAAGCCCGATCCCAACTCGAGATCCTAACTCGAGATCGATTGTGCCTCGCGAAAGTTTCCATTCTAGATAGCCGTTCGATGAGGGGCTAATACTGCACATCAGGCATGTGCACTGACCTAATTCCTCGTATTAGCCCCTCATCGAACAGCTATCTAGAATGGAAACTTTCGCGGGGCACAATCGCTCGAAATCACCATGATCCTACGTGATGTGGTAAGTTCAGTGGATCCTGTATCATTATATTCCGTTGATTGCGTGTCGGATTTTGAAGTGCACGGGGGCCGCCAGCAAAAAAAGAATACCAGAAGAGGCTCGGCAAGGCACTCAACACAGCCAAGATTGCGACCCTGACGGCCCCCACAGTGCCTCATTCTGGCCCCAGAGGATTCAAGTGTCGCGGGCCAGCCGTGTATACCTAGCTACTTATTCTCTGCTTCCTTGGGTACATGCTTAAAGGAAATACTATCTACAAATCCTTGAGAGGCTGATTGGACTTGCATCATTTACTCCCGACAGCACCATGTCTACCATCAAGTCAAGCGACAATAATACTCTGACCACGTCATTGCGATCGTCGTGTGACCGATGCCGCGCCCAGAAGCTACGATGCGCCCCTTCCTCCGACCCCTCTGCCCCTTGTCAACGTTGCCTCAGGAGCAAGGAGCCTAAATCTTGCACTTTCAGTCGACGACTCCAAACAGGAAAACCCCATTCCTCGGGGAGACGATCGGATCACCGTCAGGACCCACGAAGAGAAACCCATGTCTCAGCGAAGTTCTTACCGGGAATGAACACTTTCACACTTTCAAGCTTATCGTCGCCGGAGCCGTCATCCGTCGAGAAGAGTCGCCCAGAAACAACAACGACCAGCCAAAAAAACCAGATTTTGGAGTCAGAGGCCTTTTTGGACAGCCTCTGGAGCGACGAATACACTACGTTTATAGATCCGGCGCTGCAATCCCATATAAATACGGTCGCACATGTGCACGAACCCTCTAGTCACACGGAGGAGTGCGATATGTCCGAGTCGAAAGAGACAATGGGCATGCAGGGAGATCCGAGTTTTCAATCAGACCTCGCCGAATTTCCCGATGTTCAGCAAATGCTCGCTTCTCCGCCCTACACTTCATCGCCTCAGATAGGACTAGATCTTGACGCAAATCTGGTCATGGGTATGGGAACTCTGGAAGAGAAAACGCCCGGTCTTTTGGTCGATCTTTCCAGCCTGCTGGGGAAACTGTCACACTACGAAAAGGAACTAGCAAAACTGTACGGCAGCACGCTAGACAACTACCCCATAGGCGATGCGTTGTACCTTTCTCAGCGCTTTCACGCCATCCTGATCAATCACGGCCGCATCCTCACCTTCGATCACGTATCCGACATTGACATGCCAACGCGACTGCTTTCTCTCTCCTGCTATATCTTACTAACGCGCATCTACCTGACGATCTTCAAATACCTCTATACACACTTGTCACAACTCCCAACGGCCTTCTCAACGCGGAGCTTGGGCCCATCCTCCTATTCGATGGAAAACAACATGGACGCGTACCGGGGTTTGCGGTTGGGCCAGCTGCAATCAATATCCGTTGGGTGGGAACCAGCAATGCGCATCAGGAAAGCCATGTCCATGCTTCTTAATTCGCTGGGCAATACTGAGAAAGCGCTCGGACTACCTGCAACTGTCAGGACTGCTTTGCATACGGAAAATTTCCAGGAAGACACCGATACGCCGGCGACAGAAAGCATTCCTCTCTTTGAGGAAGGGGGAGTCTTGGCACCATTGATAAATGGGAGGTTACAAAAGAAGCTAAGAGAGCATGAACGAAATCTGCGTGCTAAGGTCGAAGACGTGGACGACCTCGTAGATGGGCTACTGGCACCTAGCAGATAGCTGGTTGAATTCACCAACCACAATAGACAACTTTCCAACAAAAGAGTCACAACCTGTGTCATAGAAACTCCTCGATTAAGATTTACGCCTTGACATCCTCTGTCGTAAATCCTTCAAACGATCACTCCATTAGAAACAATAGAAGTTTATTGATCCTCTGTGCTCCACTGCGGCATATTGCAGTATTGGTGGGTCGTTCAGACTTGATTTCATCGCCTCTTGGCAAACGTTTTTCCAACGACTGATTTGTTGTTGTTCCTAATTGAGATGATGAAGTTCCGAGTTTCCGCAGTTGTTCGGAGTTCCTTTCTGGTATTTTACCTTCGGCCTCGGTGCCTAATTGGGAACATACAGCTGTGATTCGGAATTACTAGGACGCTCTAGCTATTGCGGTCAGCACCTGTCTTACTATCGGCATCCGTGAAAATCTGCAAATTTTGTCAGATGAAGGTTTTGATCGGGGAATTGGACGATTTGAACAGTGGGAAGGGGTGCGGAATTAAAATGCATGACGATACATTAGACAATCATGGGGCCTTTGTGTGGGAAGGAAAACGCAACTAGAGTTCATCACGCATCATGCCAGTTCCTCAGTCTGCCATCATCGCAAGTGTTTTCCTACATTTATTGAAGCATCTCATATTTTTCTAACACATCTCAGATCGGAGGCTCCGTTGCTGGCCTGCTCCAGGGCCTTCAATTGAAACGTCAGGGTGCCAACGTAATTGTACTGGAGCAAGACCCTTCGAGTGACCGTCACAGCCACGAGTCGGGAGTTTCAATCGGTCCTACTGTCGTCAAACTACTTCAACAGTACGATGCGACCGGTAGACCAGCAGCAATCCCCGCGCGCTATCTCAGTGCTGCATGGCGCCAGCGGCCTCGCATTGCCAGTGTTACCTGGAAACACAACATGAGCAACTGGGGGTGTCTTTACTTGATCCTCCGAGCCAACTTTGATGGGATGCCATCTGACACTGTTCCTCAGCCACCGGCCCCAAGACCTACGGATGGTGCCGTGGAATATCACGCAGGCAAGAAGGCGACAGGAGTGAGCTATAACTCGGAGAAACATATTATGACCGTGAACTACGTCGACTCCGTGACTGGGGCTCGTGGCACTGTCAGTGCAAGCATTGTTATTGCTGCAGATGGAGTCCACTCCACTATTCGGAATATAATGCAAGTTCCGACGCGAAAGGACTACGCCGGGTATATCGCATGGCGTGGGACCGTTCCCGAGCGGCTATTGTCAAAGGAGACGGTGGAATATTTCTCGAATCGGCTCAACTTTACCTTTTTGAAGGGTACATATTTCATCAGGTACTTTCATCCCTTGTGGATTCGCATTTTCTCGGCTAATCTCGGACAGCTATCTCATCCCAACCGAAGCCGGCAACGTCGAGCCCGGAAAACGACTTGTGAACTGGGTCTGGTACTTTGTTGTTCCTGAGAGCTCTGCAGAAATGGATTCCATTTTCACAGACGTCTACGGGAAGCTTCACCCTAACACAGTCCCCCACGGGAAGATCAAGCCGGAAATTTGGTCTGAACAGATCGCTCGATATGTTTCTCAGATGACTGCACCCCTTGCTGAGATTGTGACCAAGACACCTCGACCATTCGTCACGAAAGTTGGAGAGGCGGAGGCGGTTGCTGCGAGCTTCTATGACGGCCAACTGGTACTTGTCGGCGATGCGTATACCGGTTTTCGATCGCATCTAGGGATGGCTTCCGAGCAGGCAGCGCGGCACTGTCTTCAGATGAATAGAGTATGGCATGGTGAGATCACGCAGGAACAGAGAGATCGCGAGGCAAGGTTCTACTCTAGAAGATTTCTGTTACTCAACCGTATGATTGGGCTGACTGGCCTCGGGCTCATGTGGGAGGTGTTCAAGATTGCGATCGCCTATCTGCTGATATACGCAGAGTATATCTTCTCTTAGCTGGGAACGCCTTCATAGAGGTACCGGAGTTCTCTGTGTAATTATCACAGATTAAACATTAAAATCCTGTGAACAAAGCCGTTTTCTGTATTAGACACCTTAGGATAGGAAGGAGTTGGTGACCATTTAGATGAATTTTTAGAAATCTCCTGGGAGACAGGCTCGACAACTACCACGCTAGTGTATCACGTAGAGTACTCACACTAAGCTTTGATCTCTGAAACGGTCTGGTGCTGTCAAACTTGGACGAAGAATCTGCTTCTCAATGACACGTGGTCCGACATTAAATACGCTATTCCCTATTTCGCATCACCTTTTCTCTTCGTGCAAATTGGAGCAAGAAAGAAGCCTGAGGAAGACCATATAAGCTCGCTGAGTATACCTATCTTCAGGAATATTGTACACCTCCGTACCCTATTTCCTTAAGTATGTGTTGGTTGGAACTGTATTTAGCTGATATTAGAGAGATTTTTGTTCGTTCGGACCTTGCAAATTTTTCGCTTCTAGCTATCCTTTAGCTATGCGAAAGATCGAAAGGAAAATAGCGAAAATGAAAACCATTTACGCCCAGTGCTTCTCGAAGAAATCCAAAACGGTCTTGTATCCACGGGCATACTCGTCACGAACATGAGAGTCAGACAAATCAGTCCGAGCCGCCATCCAACCATGGACCTGGTCCGCAAAAGTCTCCACATGGTGGGGCACCTTCAACTGACTCTCAAACTTTTTGACATCTTCAGCGGGGTCCTCGCCAGCTGCCAGAAGCATGAATGGAACCGAGATATTTTCTGCTCTGGAGGGGTCGATCATAGCAGGGTGGCAGGTGGCAGCAATCGTGAACGGGTTTTCTTCGCCGGAGGTGATGATTTCGGCAACTTTACCACCCCAGCAGAACTGTTCGATATATTAGTATATGTAGGAATTATGTTAGATTCATTGCGCAGAAACACTTACGCCGACAAGAGCCCACGACGTAATGGATGGGTTTGCAGCCTCGAGGGCCGCAACATACTGGGGCAAAGCAGCGGCAGGGCCTTGCGGCATGTGGTTACCAAACCATTCACCTAGATCCTTTTGCTTTTGCTCGGTATCGGGTGGGAACCTTGATTAGATCCATCAGTGAGTGTTTTCCGACACGAGGTCTGTGATATCTCACCATTCTGAGGGGCAGGGGCTGCCATCAAACCAATCCGGAATGAAAGCCTTGTACTGGTGACGATGACTGGTCGCGAGGATATCGGCACCCTGAAGGGCCTGCTCGGAATATCCGAATATGTCGGAAATGATGACAATTCCCTTGGTGGCGTTCTCGGGTCCGGTTGCGTCTGTATTCGAATACAGTTAGCTCAGAAAGAACACACGACTGAATCTAAAGGGAGGCTGACAAGTCTTTAATCCTCCGAGCTGGTTGTACGAGCCTTTGGCCACATATTCAGAGCAGACAACAGGCGGGATGTTGCAGCAGGCCTTGCTGTGGCCGTGAGTAGCTTCCATAGTTGACATGGTCACGATTTGCAAATGGCGGGAAGTTGGTCGGATGCACTTGGAAGGAGAGTTGAGAAAGGTTGAAGAGCCCAACGGTCGAGATGCCGAACTTAAAGGTCTCAAGGATGAGCAGGCGGTAGCGTTCCTTGGAGTGAAGGCCAAAGATGGTACCGGAGAACGTTGGGGTAGGCGAAATGGAGGAGGCATGGGATTGAGGAAGAGCGAGAGACAAGTGTGAGAGAAGATGAGAGCAAGAAGGAACCGACTAGATGCGGCGCACTTTCTCCAGGGACGTATATCTCTGATTGGACTTGATCTTTTCACCGCCTACAGTATAATGCTGAGCACAACTTGAACCTACAGAATATATTCGGAGTCTCTTATACTTCGATTTCCTAATGCGGGAAGCCGCGGAGGCACGCTGCAAGTCATCGGAGTGGGGCCATCATCGGAGAGTCGGAGGGCCCTCCGAAATAGGCTCCACCTTTCCGGCCCGCTTCCGCCCCTAATAAATCCGAATATCTCCGAGAATAGCAATCGGGCCGTCTGTTGTTCTTTCCGACATTAACAGCCCGATGGGAATAGTCGGCTCCGTAAATGCGAAATACATAGATCAATGAAAGGGAGCTCGGCCGTCCGTCAGTCATCTGACGCTGCCAAGCTCTTCACAAAGAAACCAAACCAATATGACTCTTTCAACCTCGACTTGGGACGCCGGCGTCGGCCCACTCACATCCGCTTATCTGTTCAGTGCAACCGTGAACCTGGGAAAGGCGCTGACTCCAATTCCACTACTGGAAGGTGGAAAGCGGATTGTCGAGCCCATCACCGGTGGCACCATTTACGGCCCGGGCTTCAACGCCACCATTGACGGAGGAGTAGCGGCTCCGGTGGTTGTCACAAACAATGGAACCACCACCCAGATTCCGTACATCTACGCATATGGGCATGCAGACGACGGATCTCCGTTCTACATTGAGGTAACTCTCATTTATGTTGAAAGATTTTCGCAACCCGCGTCTCACAAATTCATAGGAAATGGGAATCGGCTCTACAGCCACCCAAAACACCCGTTTGATTATTCAAGTCAGCGGCAAGTATGCGGAGCTACAGAATCTTTACATTCTTGGACAGCCATCCGTGAACGAGGAAAGGACTGTCGGACAGGTGGAATGCTGGAGCGTACCATTGCCTTAAGTATTATCCAACATGTTTGTAAGTAGATTCACAACCTTATGCGAAAAATTTGACTACCCTCTTTTTCAATCGTAACTCTTGTCCCTACCGTATCGCATGATTTACTTGGATACCTGCGAAATCGGAGGCCACTCATTATAATCACATGTACATGCAAGGCGAATTGAGTGGCCGAATTTCTTTGACATCAAGTACATTATACTGGTGCAAGTCAGGTTTCTCTGAATTTTGAATTATACGCGCACGTACCGGTGCATATTAAATTATCACATAGGACTGTCTTAGCCGTGGGAAGAAATGTCCAATCTTACTTCGAAGGAATCAAATTACTGGTTTTTGTCCTGAAATTCTACAAGCTTGGTGGGTCGGCTCAACCACCCTGCAACCTCAAATGCCCGAATCATCTTGCCCATACGGGGCACCTCTCGACCAAGCCGACCATAACTTGCAAGTACTGTCCAAGCTTTTCCAGTCGCCCATACTAGTCGAAATCGAATTCTCACTTTCTACAAATTCGAGTGCAAGGCCCATGCTCGAATGCCAAGCGATGTGGCAGTGAACAAGCCACGCGCCGGGGTTATCGAGTTGGAATGCGAGAGCAAGGTAGCCGTGCGCTGGCAGCACTGCTGTATCCCGACGAACCGGGTTCTTTGTTTGGAAGGAAGCAGAGCTTCCATCCCAAGGGTGACTCTCCTGAGCCAGGATCCAGAAGTCGTGGCCGTGGAAATGGATTGGGTGAGCGAGACTTAAAAATGGTGTGAGTTTTCAATTTTCCTGTTCAGAATCAAGGGGTGACTGACCCGCCGAAGAATACAGCTGCTTTGTTTTCGATCACCAGCACTGCCCATTCTTCTTTGTCCTCGTTTTCTTTCTATTTTTAAAATTAGCAATCACCACTTTAACGCAGCGAATAGACTAACTTACCTCAACTTCGACAACATTGTAGGGGGTGGGGAAGATTCGCTCCTTGTCATAGATTTGCTGAATGGTAGGCCTTCCCCAGTCAAGAACAAGGCTACTGCTGTTGATGGTCCATTGGAACATAGCAGCATTTGTCAAACGAACGTTGATATCCTCCACGGTCGTGTCGGTTATGCTGCCAACATCGAGTTCGAGGTACGGCACCAGGTTTGCCTGAGGCTCGTCGAGGCAGGATGCCGGACCAGAGAGAGAACTGGTGCTGGTAGGATCCCTCTTGCTCTTGGAATTGTAGCGCACAATTCCTGTAGCAGATTCCGGATGGTCATTCGCAACGCCCTGGCAAGATTGAACCCATCCTCCGCGAAGCCAGTAGTCACCTGGAGGAGCGTTCGCCTCAACAATGACATCGTACCTCTGACCCACGTTTAGAATGATACTGTCTGCAAGATATGGCTTGATTGGGACAAAGTCATTGGATATGACAGTCAAGCTGTGACCATCGATGCTGAACTGGAACTGGCTATCGATAGCGACGTTGATCAAGCGGATGCGGTATTTTTTCCCTTGCTGAAATACCATCTCGAATTTCTTTCCACCCCCGGCACAGTTTTCATGTGGCTCCGCTGTACAGTTGAATGTATTGGTGCCGTTGATGAGGGTAGTACTCTGCGAAGATGTGATACCAAACTTCTGCTTGGCCTCCCACTCCACAAAAGTCGGGCTATGCGCCCAGTCCTGTAGGAAAAGCGCACCAAGATCTTCATCGTAGTTCGCACTTGCAGGGCCATTGAAGATGAGTGGGCCAAAGAGGCCTTCAGATGATTGGAGCGAAAAATGACTATGATACCAGCTGGTTCCATATTGCGTGACTTTGAATTCGTAAGTCAGGCTTTCTCCCGGTGCGATCGGACATTGAGTGACACCAGGTACCCCGTCCCATTGATTGCTGTTTCGCAGATGGACACCGTGCCAGTGTACTGATGTGCCGTTTGACTCGAGGTTATTTGTGACGTGGATTTTCAACTTATCACCCCAGTCAGCGATAATCGGTGGCCCTGGCATTGTACCGTTGAAGGTCATGCAAGGACGCTCATATCCATTTTGATTGCAAATGCCCTCTTTGACGGATAGCCAGACTTCCACCGTCTTTCCAGTGTCGGGTGCCGTCTTGTAATAGTTTGTTTCGAGATCATAAGCGCCCCAGCAACCTCGCGTTGTCGGTGAGTTTTCGCAAAGTTGTGTTTCACAATTCGTTCGAGGTGTAAAGTTCACGGAGTTGGCCTCTGTGCTCGACATGCATGCTGCCAAGGCAAGAAGAAAGAATGACCGGGCATTCATGTTTTAACCCTCAGATTTGCGAGCACTCGTGGAAGCATGTGCATTAATTTGCTGACCCTTGTGCCACTTGTGAAATAATGTGATGTCTTGCGAGTCGATGGGCTGTCGCAAGTGCGGAGCGTTGCGAGAATATGTTTATGAACGTCGCAGAACATTTTAGCCCCCAAGTCAGATCGGATAAATTGATTATTTGGGGACATACGAATGGAATCGCCATGCCTGCAGATTGCCCAGTGTTGCTCCCTCGGAGAGTTGGTCGAAGTCAGCCTTGTTCGGAGAGTTCCTTTTTAGGAAATTCGGCGATATGCAGCCGAACTCGCGACCCTGTCAGAATAGACCGCCAGAAAACAAAAGAAGCTGAAAGACCCAAGGTAATTTATTTTCCAGCATAGTGGTGAGGATTTTATTTTCAAACGTCGCATTAGACTCTTCTATCGCGACATCACACCAACTCAAAATGCGGCCCGCCAGCTCGTGGCTCCACGTGGCGGCCCTGCTCTCCGCAATAACCACGATTTCGCAAGCCGTCAAGCTTCCGCTGCCCGTTAAGCTTGTTCACCAATTCCCGGCCCCAGCATATCTCAACAGCCTTTACGTGCGACCGAACGGAGATATCTATGTCACAACAGTCTGGCCAGATGCCTCGATATACATCGTCTCAGGCGCAAATACAGACACACCCACGGGATCTTTAGTTCACACGTTCGACGAGATCAATGTCGCGACATCAATCACGGAGGCTGAGCCTGATGTTCTAGTCTTCCTCGGTGGCAACCAGAGCAGTATTGGCGTTGGAATATTCGGCACGTTTGGCGTCTATGAAATTGATCTTCGTCCCCAGGCCAAGGGAGGAAAAGCATCCATCCGGTATGCTGTACCGATGCCAGACGCTGGTCTCATGACTGGGATTCAAGCACTACCTGATTCGCCATCGACTATGCTAGTCAGCGACTCGTTCCTTGGCTTGGTGTACAAGGTCGATACTATAACGGGCAAATACGAGGTCGCGATCAAAGACGAAGCCTCAATGGGCCATCCCTCATGGACGGTGACACCGTTCGGTATTAACAATCTGCGCATCCATAATGGGTATCTGTACTGGACAAACAGCTATTTAGCATCCGTGTACCGGGTCGCTATCACCGGAGATGGATATGCTGTTCCTGGGTCGAAGATCGAGTTGGTCAAGAGGCTGCAGACCATTTATTTGGATTCAATTTGTCTTGGCCCCGGCGACGGCGATACGATCTGGGGTGCGACCAATGCAGACAATCGACTTGTTGCGATCACTCCAGATGGAAATGCGACTGTTGTTGCCGGGTCACCGACTGAGATGACGATCGCTGGATCTGTAGCGCCGGGGTTCGGCACGCTGCCGGGCGATACTGAGACTTTGTATGTTGCTACTGGAGGTTCGCTTCTCTTTCCTGTCAATGGGACGATAACGGAGGGTGGGAAGATCGTTGCCGTGAATACCACCGGCTTCGGTGCGGACGAGAGCAAGCCTCGAGAAAAGGCGCAACCTTCTATCACATTTAGCCCACAGATCACATCTTGGGTGGATTACCTCTGGCAATTCCCTTTGAAGCACTTGTCACTTCTTCGTAGCTGAACATGGAGAATTTTGACAGATGATCTCATAGAAGGTGCTGTGTTTGAGCTTCCATTATTCAACTGTTAGATTGTGAATCACGAAATCACGCTATCAAAATTCCTGGTTGCCGCAAGACGTGATTCCGTGCTTCCGTATTGACCACGGTAGATAATGCAACGACGGTATAAGAATAGTCGATTCAAAAACTTCGTTACACAGTCACCAGAATGCTCCAATTTATGGGAAACTCCGTTCGTCAACTCAGACAATGGATTCCAGAAGTCAAATCCGAAGTAATCGCCGGCCGAATTGCCAGGCTCATTCAAATCTGGATTAGAATGATCTGTGTTGATGTTCGACTTGGTGGCATACCAACGCTCGATGGCCCAATATGCCTTTGCGTATTCGGAAAAGATAGGCCGACCGTGTAAAATGGCTTTGCTCCTCGGACTCCCACGGCTGCTAGCCTCATCAAATAGTCCGCTCAGCTGTTGAAGAGTTCCAGGAAGATCGAATATGCCCCGTGTGGTATTCAGACCCCACCCTTGATCTTCAACAGACAGCAACCGGAAGGCATTAATAATAGCGAGTGCAACGTGAAGAATTGACACGAAGGCCAGCGATGGGTAGGATTCGACTGGTACCAAGCGGAATGCATCACAAAGTGCCTGTATGCTCTGTCGACAGTCCCAGATTACCCGGTAGCGCAGGTGTGCGGACTGAGGAGTCTCATTTCTGATCGGATTTGAAAGGCTCGAATATTCGGATGCGTGTTGCAGCGCAATGTGTTTGCAAAAGATCTGCATGGCGGTGTGAGTCGAGGATTTCGTTATTTCACCCCGGAGTAAACTTACGGTTCCACTTTAAGTTGCCAGTGATCGGCAATGTGTTCATGAGCATATCAAGTTCATTGTTGATAGAGGACACAGCTATAGCATAGGAATATTAGGTAAGAATATAGCTAAATTTAATATTAATTTTATTATCTACGCTTTAAAAGTTCCTTAGTTAGCTTAACTAATTTCCGGATAATTATTAATATAATTTATCTATTTATATAGGTAATCTTTATTAGACATCGCTAAAGCCCACGCCAGCCCGAGCCCAACCCAACCTAACCCGCAAATAGGTTAGGCTTTAGGCCCGGTCCTTAAGCCCATAGTGGGCTGTGGGCTTTACCTTTAGGCTCACGGGCCCACCGTGGGCCCCTAATAGGCCCTAAATAATATAAATAAAGTAGAGACTCGTGACTATATAAAATATATAGATTTCGCCTATATTTTTGAGTATTTTCTTTACTTTACTCTTAACCTTCTTTAATAAAGGCCTTATTTTAAAGGTATCTATTTAGTAGCTTATTAAAGAGACTTATCTAATTAGTATAAAATCACTTATTTATACGTTTAATAAATTCTTAAAGCTATAGTACTAGAATTCTAATAGCTATTATAATTTAGAGATATTTTATTATAATAATAGCTTTTCTAACGGCTATCAGAAAAGGGTATTAGAGACTAAGAGCTATAATATAAGTAATTTCTAACTATTATTAGAAAAATAGCTTATTTAGCTATAGTATTAGTTTTTAATACTAGTTAGAAAATAGGATATAATTCGCTATAATATTAATTACTAATAATATAATTATTAATCGTTCTCCTATTAAGTACGCTTCCGCGATCGAACTAACTAATATATTTAAGTATTTCTTTTCTTAGGGACTAGTAGAGTAAGAGTATTATCTTTAGAAGGATTACTAATATCTCTCTCTCTCTCTTTTTCCTAGGCGCTCTCTTTATTCTTATTATTACTAATTAGATTAAGTTTAAACTAATCTAGTATCTCTTTCTTTTCCTCTTTTATAGCTTTAATATTATCTTAGGTAAATAAATTAGCTAGAAATAATACCTACTCTTTATCTATATTAAACTTTAATATATAGAGAAATATTATTAGCTCTTAGATAATTACTATATATAATCTACTTTAGCGATAATAATAGATATCTTAGATAATATTAAATAGCTATTTAACCCTAGTACTAATTATAGAGACTAAAAGTCTATCTCTTATAAGAGTAGTAATTACTAGATATTTTTACTAATAAGCTTTCTAAAAATTAAGAGATAAGAAGTCTATAGGTTCTAGAATATATTAGTACTCCTATAGATAAAATAAGGTAAATAATATATTAGTATTAAGATATCTAGTAACTTTATCTTTTAGTTTAGTTAACTAAGGCTTACGCTTATTAAGTAAGAGTCTAAGATATAAGCCTTTTCTAAGAGATCCCTAAGAGATAGATAAGGTCTATTAATTAATAAGATACTCTTAGTAGGGTATTAAGAAGCCCTTAAAGCTTTTTCTATATCTTATACGCTATTTATTATCCTAATCCTTAGTATAGAAGAATTTAAACTTATTCTCTAGCGCTAATATAGTATATATTATATAAAGATTACTATAGATAGTATTTATTATAGAGTAATAGTAGTCTAGTTTTACCTAGCTAGTATTTAGCGCTTAAAGTATAGTTTTCTTTTATAGTACCTTCTTTCTTACTAGCTAAGAGATTAACTACTTAAGATACTTAAAGAGGAGATTATAGATCCTAAAGATATAATAGGAAGTTATATCCTTAGCCTTTAAGAGCTTAGTAGTAAACTTATAGAAAGACTATATAATCTAAAGAAGATTGTTAAGGATGGACTTGACTAGGTAAAGGACAAGATGAAGAGACACAATAGTATCAGTTTAATGACTGGATAGACCTGAACTAATCCTTAAAGAAGAAACATCCTTCGAATACATATGTCTTCCTTTTATGCATCTGTGGGATCATGTGATAACACTCGCTTCCATGCAGGTTATCGGTAGGAAAGCGGGGGGTTCCTTGTAGTGACCCGATAGGGAAGTTAGATAGCCTCAGGTTGTATGTTGTGTCGTAACAAAGATAGTTAATCTAGCGCTACTCTTTATTATTTAGTTAAAGGTTACTTCGATCTTATTTAGTATAGAAGGGTATAAAAATTAACTAAAGTCTTCTTATTTATTAAAGTATTAGATATATAGAGTTTTAGCGGGTTTTTATATCCTAGATTAAGATAAGCTTTATAGTATCTAGCTAGAGTATAAAGAAGATCTCGCGGCGTTAAAGGCTTATATTAATAAATATAGTAAGATTATAAATCTATATTAGATATTAGTACTATATTATAATAAGAGAAAAATAAGGTAAAAGTACCTTACCTTACTTAGAGTAATAGTAATATCTCTTTTCTTTAAATTTACTTAGGTAGACTAAGATCACTACTCTATCTACTAAGTATTAGTAATATTATTAACTAAGATCGCTTTTATATATCTAAGTAAATTATTTAAACTTAATTAAATAATATAAATAAGATATAAAACCCTAATTAATATAGTATCTTCTAGGAGTAACTTCTATAATTTAGCTACTAAAGTATCGTTATTTAAAGCGTTATTAGTAGTTATTATAAGTACTTAGTTCTAGATTTAATATTTCTATAGAATACCTAAGAGAACTACGCTTAGATTAGTACTAAAATACTTTCTATAAAGTAGTTTAAATCTAAGAAGGACCTTATAATATTACTAATCCTTAGTAATAAAGTAGCTATTTATAGCTATAAATACTGAAAATAAAGAGGAATAATAATTAAGTATAATTAAAAGCTTTATATTATTAGGAAGCTTTTAGAGGATATCCTACTACCTTAGCTAAATAGAGCTCTATAACTAACGGCGAATAATCTTTATAGAGAGAATATCTAATATTAATAGAGTAGATTAAATAAGTTAAATTAGGCTAAAGAACTTAGGATATTTAATAAGCTAAAATAGAAAATAAATAATAGTAAGAAAGATAAAAAGCTTTTCTTCCTAAGCCTCTTAGATAAAGCTTTTTTTATTCGCTAATATTAAGCCTTAAGAAAGAGTTAGATAAAATAAAAATTAGTAAATAATTACTTATCTTTAATTATATAAACTTTATTAAGCTAGATTTCTATACGCTATTATTAGAAGACCTTAGATAGCTAGTACTCTTAAGATACCTTAGTATTATAGAGGTTCTATACCGAGCTCTCTCTAGCTTAAAAGAATAAGAATATTTAAGAATCTAATTATAGTATTTATATATAATCTTTAGTATATTATTAGAGATATTAGCTACTTAATAAAATTACTTCTAGGTATCTAAGAGATAGACTAAGTCCTATTATATTTTACTTAACTTTCTATAGCCTATCTTAAGCTACTAATTTACCTACTTAGTATATATTTCTATATTATAGAGAGTAAAGGCTTTTTTTAACTAAGATTAATAAAAGTAAGAGAGAGAGATATTATAAGAGAAGAAAAAGATAATAGTCGAAGGAACTTAGTATTAAAGGAATCTAATATTTATTAACTACTAAAAAGATTAGATATAAATAATTACGCGTTCTTAGAAATAAGATAAATAATATTATTAATATTACTTTTATAGATAGATAAGAAAAACTTAGAGTTCTAACTCTAAGATATAGCTATTAAGTAAAAAGAAGATAAGAGAGAAATAAAGATTTAGTAAATAGAATATACTTTAAGACTTTAGGACGATAACTATATATAGACCTACTAAATAATAATTAATTAAGAATATTAATATATTATTAGGCCTATAAAAGCCTATAAGAACCTATAAGAACCTATAAGAGCCTATAAAAAGCCTATAGAAAGCCCGTAAGAACCTATAAGAACCTATAAGAACCTATAAGAACCTATAAGAACCTATAAGAACTTATAAAAAACCTATAGAAAGCCTATAGGAAGCCTATAGAAAGCCTATAGGAAGCCTATAGAAAGCCTATAAAAGCCTATAAGAACTATAATAGACCTTCTATAATTTAATATATATAGTACCCTATTTTTATAATAGGCGTCTAAAAAGCTAATACTATAGCTAAATAAGCCTATTTTCTAATAGCTATTAGAATTTATTTATATTATAGCTCTTAGTCTCTAATATCCTTTTCTAATAATTATTAGAAAAGCTATTATTATAATAAAATATCTCTAAACTCTAATAGCTATTAGAAATTACTTATACTATAGCTCTTAGTCTCTAATATCCTTTTCTAATAGCTATTAGAAAAGCTATTATTATAATAAAATATCCCTAAATATAACAGCTATTAGAATTCTAGTACTATAGCTTTAAGAACTTATCGTATATCGGAAACTAGAGTTATAAAAATATTAATTATCTTAAGATTACCTATATAGATATACTTAACCCGCTCTATAATAAATATATATTTCTATAACTACTACCTATCTTTCCTAATATATCCTACTAATAGCGCTACCCTATAATTATTTTACTCTTATATATTATAATTAATTTATTACTAAATCTATTATATTAGGATATAAATAAATTTCTCTAAATTTTAGGGCGTTAATAGGCTAAATATTAAAGAACTTAAACTAGTAACTAGAATAAGCGTAAATAATAGTATTTTATTAAAGTGAATTAATAGCTTTATAACTACTAAGACCTAGATTTTATATAAAGTTAGGCTTTCGTAGGGGCCCGAGCCTAACTTATAGTAGGCTTTAGGTTAGGCTCGGGCCCGGAGGGTTAGGCCTAAAGCCCACGCGGGTTAGGCCGTGGGCCTGGGGTCCGGGCCTAAACGTGGGCTTTGGCGAAGTCTAATCTTTATCTAGGTATATATTTACTTTTTTAATCTTTCTTTCTTTATATTATTTTCTATTTATATAGAGAGCCTATTTAATATTAGTAATTTATTAAGTTTAGTCTTATAAACTATATTTCTAGGTAAAAATACTAATATTTTTAAAACTAATATATTTTAGATAGTAATTATTATTATATTAGTAATAATATAAGAATCTATTCTTAAGTTTATAAATATATTATTATAAGGCTTTATTACTCTTTTATAGGGCTTCCTTTTTATTATAAGAGAACTAGGTTATTAGGGTAGAATAGCCTATCTTCCCATTAGGGAATAGAAGAATTTAAGGATATTAAATAGAAGAAGAGATAGTATAGTTTAATCTATATAAGGAGTAATTCTTATAGAATTAGAGACGAGGTACTTTCGATCCGCTATATTTATACTAGAGATCCTACTTAGTTATCTAGGTTACCTGACTCAGGCTGACCTAAACTCTAGTTCCTTTACATTTATATTTATTAATAAGATAATTTAGCTAAAGGCTCTAATTATATAACATTTTATAAGATTATTAGGCCTAAGAACCTAGATCGGAACGCTAATTAGCTATTAAAGATTTAGCTAATATAATATAGTTCTCTTCTTAAGAGATTAAGGCGTATTTATTTCCTAAGATACTAATAAATTAGTATAGATATATCTCTTTAGGGTTAAGCTTATCTATAGCGTTATAATATAATAACCCCTTAATTAGATTTAGAGATAAATCTAATTATCTATCTATTAAATTATTAACAGTTTTACTTTATTATAAAGCTATATATCTATAGCGAGTACAAGAATAAATAGATATATTAGATTCTTAAATTTCCTAAAAGATTAAAAAGAAGAATTAGAATTATAAGAGAACTAGATTATTAGGGTAGGATAGCCTAAAGAATTACGTACAACTACCAAAGCAAAGTCGGTTCTCATGTGACCCATATGTTGCTAGCGGTAATGCGCTTTTGTAAGCTGGCTCCCCAGCTGGTCCACACTTCCAGCTCTTCACTTCCCCTGCTCGTACCTCTCTATCGTTCAGCCACTCCCCAGCTCATCTTCATCTTGATCGACGTGATTACGACGTAATCAAAGTGTTGACGTTTAGAAATGCCATACGAGAGGTTTCTTGAGCCAACTCCGCAATGTGGGGCTTCTATGATTTGTCCATCAATGGCTTCCTCTCCTGACGGGATTCGCCTCTATGAGGATGATCAAGGAGGGCTTTTTGCGTCAATAGTCATAGCAAATGACGTCGCAAACTTGCATCGTTACGTTGAAGACTGTGGCCTGCCATTATTCGGCGAGCCCGCAGAGTGCGAGGACGACTATTTTTTCATGGCTACCGTGAACGGCAGCACCGATACTCTTCGCGTCCTCGCAGAGATTTATCAATCTGACTACCGTCAGAAAGAGCCGCTCAGATCTCGACTTGAACGTCGAAATATTCGACTTCTGAATCTAGCTTGTGCGAACGCTCAGTTTGAGATGGCTGAATATCTCATGAATTGCGGCCCGCCATTGGGCGAAATGTTCAATGAGCGAGGGTACGCCGATGCACCTCTTACAGCCGCGTTAGCCGCGCTCAAATTCATGAAAGAGGCCCCCACTTGGAGAGACGCTCCAGCTGTTAGCCAGGGAACTATTGAAGATTTTGTATGCAGTCTGCTGGACAGAGGCGCTTCAGTTCGGGCCACCAACGAACAACTTCCATCAACTCAACGACCTACGGTGCTGGGGGCAGCGGCAGCACTGGGGAGCTACAACCTAGCATCTCGACTCATTGCCGACGGAGCCGATCTTCATGGAAAAGAGACGTGGCATGAGATAGCCACAGGCTCTATTGACAATGTGACCTCGCTACACATAGCTAGCGGATCCTGGAACCTAGGTTTCGTTCAAGCTTTGCTCGAAAGCTATGGTGCTGATGAATTTTCTCGGGCGGCATCGGCATCTGACAGCAGAGGACGACTTGCTCTCCACTGGGCTTTGCTTAATCTCGATAACACGTTCAATAAACCGTCGGACGAGCAAACCATCTCGACGGGGCTCAAAGTTGTCAATTTATTACTGGAGTCCAACCCAGACACTATCAATGTGCAGAGCTCACATGGAGCAGCCTTCAACTTCCTCGCAAATGGCTATGTTATCAGTGCTGGAAGTCTAGCCCTCGTGAAAGTTCTCTTCCGCTTCAACCCAAACAGTAGCACTGTCAACGCACAAGATCAATCAGGTGCAACTGCTCTCTTGACAGTATTATCTTACCATGAGACGTGCAATGTCGTTCGTGAAAGTTACACTGTGCCATTAGTCGAGCTTCTCCTCGCCCGTGGAGCCGACAGGACGGCCTATGACAAGCAAGGTCAACCCGCGCTACACAAGCTAGCTGCTAGCCCATCATACGACGACCCAATCAGTCCCGATCTCCTTGAGAAGTTTATTCCGCCAGTCGATATCAACAAAGCCGATTTCAACGGCTGGACTGCCCTTCATTGGATGGCAAGAAACCTGCGGCAAGTCGAGGCGTCTCGTTTACTAGTCCATCGGGGTGCTGATGTGAATGCTGTCAACAAAAAAGGCAACACGCCTCTCCATGAAGCGATGGGAGGCAGGCTCATGAGGAAAGAGAAGGCAGATGGAACGCTATATTACCCCACCCTTGCAGAGAAGATCCGGGCCCTCGACGAGATCGTCTCGATATTACGAGAAGCCGGCGCATCAATGGATCAGCCTAATTTCGCACGCCAGACGCCCGCGCAGCTACAAGAGCGAAAACGGGCAAGATGGGAGAAAGGGGGTGAATAGTTAACAAGGATAGTAATTCTTGCCTGGTTAGGGAGCTGTCTAGGTCTCAATATCGAGGTTTTTCTCACCGCACAGGCCGGTCCTCAAAGTGGTGACTACGATAGCGTCCGGTACTTACTTCAAGTGCTGGCCGAGCTACAGGATACTCACAGCCTGGCGCGGGAGCATAGCTTAACGGAAACATGGCTCAGGATGTTCTATTTAATTCTTGCCCTTTAATTAGATAAATACTATTATAAAGGATCTAGAGTTTAGGTTAGCCTAAGTTAGGTAACCTAAATAACTAAGTAGGATCTCTAGTATAAATGTAGCGGATCGAAAGTATCTCGTCTCTAATTCCTTAAGAATCAGTCCTTATATAAATGAAACTACACTATCTCTTCTTCTAGTTAATACCCTCGAGTATTCTTCTATTTCCTAATAGGAAGATAGGCCGTTCTACCCTAATAACCTAGTTCTCTTACAATTTTCTAACGGCTATTAGAAAATATATTCTTACCTACCCCCTACTCCTATATAATAGTCTATCCTCTATTAGACTATTATAGCTCGCCATAAACTAGTCTAGACTAGTCGTTATTATACTAGTTTCGTCTAGTCTAGAATCTATAAGTCTAGCTTAGTCTAAATATAAGACTAATCTATATAACTCGAACTATACTAGTTATATTCTCGTTAAGTTAGACTTAATAAGTATCTACCTAGATTTCTTCTTTACCTAAAGCTCCTTTTATTTTTATATTCACCCGTCGTTATTATCTATATATTATCTTTAGTTCCTTGTAGATAACCTGATCTATTAGAGTTTCTAGTCCGCTTACTAGGTAGTAGCCTATAGAATATATAGAGAAGATAGTAAGAAATTGTCGGACACCCCCGTAGGTGTATCCGTAGTACACCTTCTGTTGGAATATTGGCCAGAAGATATTATCCTTTTATTCTACAAAAAAGGATGATTCAGAAGAAAGGTCTAGGCAGTCAACCTTCGCCTAGAATATTGATTATTAAACGCTATGTTTTTCTTCCTTTCTAACCCCTTATCTATGATGTTAAATAGTCATCATTTCTTCTTGTTTTATTAACGTCAGACAGTCATCATTTCCCCTCCTTTCTTTGACGTCAAATTGACAGTTTTCTTACATTATTCCTTTGATCTGAAGTCATATTTTGCCACTTCCGACTGATCCGAATCATACGATAAACATGTGATTCTGAAGGATATTTGTCTATATATACGAGGATAAATCCTAGGTAAAAAGAATCAGACTTCACACTCTCTCTTTTCTTTACCTATCTCTTCTTCTATCGGCGAAGAAAGGAGGCCTTCTTCTTTTATGTGAATGCTCACATTTAGACTACTTGAGCACTAGTCTATCTTAAGATCTGCTTGCCTTATTAGCAGATTGATTAGATAAGAAGGTGTACTACGGATGCGCCCGTAGGAACTCGCTTTTATGCGGCTACGAGGGTGTCCGACACTATTTCTTCTAATTATTTTTATTCTATCGTTTAGGCGAGAGAGCTTATAGAGCCTAGGGAATAAATAAAGAGGTATTAGTCTTAGTTATCTTTTATTTCTATTTTATTTTATCGTATCTAGTTATTAATAAATACCTTAATATTTCCTTATCTTTATTTATTCTTTAGTGGATACCTTTCTTTATATCTTAATATAGTATTTATCCTATTTCGAGATAGATAACTCGGTATTAGACTATAGCATTTATATATATATATAGATAGCTAGTCTTAATCTCTATATTTTGTATAAAATATTACTAAACCTTAGAAGTTAAGCCTCTTTTACCCTAATAAAGATACTCTATCTATAGATTTATTTTATATATTATAGTAAGCTATTATTCGATAAAGGTAGCCTTATTTATTTTAGTCTAAAGGATATAATTTAGCTAAGGCCTAATATATTTAAGAAAGAGTAGAGACTTAGTGTAATAAGCGTGGTTAACTAGCTTTTAGGGGCTAAGAAGGGCGAGATAGAGAAATAACAATTAGATAGAAGAGGGTTAAAATTATTATTTATAATAGAATCGAAATATTTAGATAAAGATCTAGCTATAATAACGCGAAATAATATAAAAATAAGGATAAAATAAGAAAAAAGAGAAATATAGAATAAATAGCGGGCTAAAGCCTAAAGACTAAATATATATTTATTAATTATAGCGCGTATAGGGTAGATTCTTTTATCTAATATTATTAGTCTAATCTCTAAGCCCGGACCTATATACCTATTCTATAGAATTAATCTTTCTAAGTCTATTAAATATTTAGTCCTTACCTTTATTACTTATATCTATTAAGCGTATAAGCTCTTAAACTAGAAGGTTAAGTAGAGATATATATAAATAATATATATAAGAAAAGTTATAGCTTAATATTAAAATTTAGGGGAATAAAAAATAAAAGAAAAATATTTAGCGAAAAGTAGTAGTATAATTACCTACGGGAAATATATATTTCTACTCTACTCTATCGAAATAAATATAAATACCCTAATATAGATAATAATAATTAGTCTTCTTTATATAACTAATATAAATAGTACTAATCTAGGTATAAACGATACTATTTTATATAAATATATTAGTAAAGGATAAAGAAAGAGGTAATAATACGCGTTTAGACTAGAACTAAGGTAAAAAACGGTAAATAAGCTAAAAATTATACAGAAAGTTTAGGCTAAATTAGGCTAAATCAGGCAGAATTAGGTATTAATAGGCCGGCCTATAGGCCGGACTTTTTGTCTATAGACGGCCTATGTTAATATCTAGTCAGAGCTATCATCGCATTCGTAAGGAAGGCGGGGACGGTTGGCTGCTGAGGGTGAGGAGGAATAATACCTGAATCGTAGGTTGTGCGGTGGTAACTCACAGATGTACATATTTCATCTGAGGGGCGCACTAGCTAGGGGGGCTGCATACGACCTATGGACGTGAAAAGCCCGAGGAATAAATAATAATAAGTTATACTATAGCTTCACTTTCGTTTCGTACTTTAGACTCTCCAGATCATCATAGCCTAACACGCTCACGCGGCTGCTGCGGACCTCTTGATTGGAAAGCAGCGCAGCGTAGCATTTAGCAAAGTCTGTGGCCTTCATTGCGCCAGTTTTAGCTGCCGACTCGTCGACTTCGACTCGAAGCGCTAGGTAGACCTCATTGAAACGGACGTTGGTCTTGTAGTTGTCGCGGCATGCCACATTGGCCATGGAGAACAATACACCTTGGGTGAGAGCGGGCGGGGCACGGGCCCCTAGATCTCCCTGCGAGCCTGTGCAGAGAGTCCAGCTACTGCGCGGGTCGTTCTGGTGGAGCAGGTACGGAATCGTTGCACGATATGTCCCTAACCGTTATCAGTCACCATCCTACTAACATCTGCCAGATAACTTACAGAAGTTCGATTCGAAGTTGACAGTCATTATCTGGCGCAATTCCTCGGTACTAATATCCTGTAACGGCGTGGCCGCATACCCTCCACCGGCTGCGTGCCACTTTAGCGGAGCCTCAATCTTGGATCTAAACCTAGACAGTGGACAAACCTGCGGCATAGACATGTTGGAACGCGGGAAGTTTGCCAGCTTTGACTTGGTCAACGATGTTTTGCACTCCGCTCTCCGAACAGAGGTCGGCTTCGACGGTTGTGATTCCCTCCGTCGTTCCTATGTGGTGGAACAATTTGGTTGCTGAAGCCTGGTTGCGAACGGCGGCCAGCACGTGACGCCCTGTTTGCAGGGCCGCCTTAACGGCCGACACGCCAATGTTTCCCGTTGCCCCAATGACTAAGACGGTTTCCATACTAGGCAGTGATATAGAGGGAGCTTTTTATGATGTTATGAGATACAATCAAATGGAAAGAATTAAATGGAATTCATCTTCCTCCCAAGAGATAGCCTTGTCTTATATACCATTCGCAAGAGACTAAGGAGAGTCCTTATGTAGAAGCAATAAATATGCCCCAGTTCCTGCGTTGTTTAGCCCTTCATTGAGTATCCGCCCATAAACTGTGGAGGATGCCTACACAAAGATTACCAATCCTCGGGGAGATAGTTAACCTAACGTAGTTGTTGCGAGCGATTACCAACCCGGCGGAGAGAAAGACGCGAGCTCCGAGTGACCCGTGTAAATTATCGCAAATAGGCTTTATCCGCCCCTAAACTGTGGAGGATGCCTACACAAAGATTACCAATCCTCGGGGAGATAGTTAACCTAACGTAGTTGTTGCGAGCGATTATCAATCCGGCGGAGAGAAAGACGCGAGCTCCGAGTGGCCCGTGTAAATTATTGCAAATGGGCTTAGGTGGCTTAGCGGCTCAATTACTGACATATCGTATTGACTCCTTAACCAACCCCTACGGTCTGTTGATTGTTCGCCTAACTAACGACTCTATTTAAAAGACGGGGTCTAAGCATTAGTTTTCGGGCGCCATGTATCATTGCCCTTCTAATGCTTCGCAAATACTTTCTCGCCGTCCACCTCTCTAGTCAACATCTTGTTTCCTGTCAAAGTTGGCGCAATATGGCGCACTACATTACGACTCACGATGCCGATGGCACCGCAGTCTTCTCCCAAAAAGCTTCTGTCGAGCAGAATAAAATGTCCATACCAATTGGTGATATCCGAATTATCTCGTCCAGCCATCGGTTCCCACTGAATCTCTCGAGTGAAACCGATATCGATCAGTATCAGCAAGACCGTACCAGTCCGTTCTTTCCAGGAGGCCGTCGTATATGCCCCGATGGTGGCACTGCCACGTGCCTAATGGCGATGAAGCCCGGAGTTGAGAGCGTAATGCACCGAACAATGACGCTGGACACTCTAGTAGTCGTTGAAGGAGAAATGGAGATCACGCTAGGCTCAGGAGAGAAGCAAACTCTCAAAGCTGGCGACAGTCTTGTGCAGAGGGCAACGATGCACAAATGGAAGAACGTTACACCCGATAACGGCTGGGCGAGATGGGTTGTTTCCATCCAGGCTGCGGTTGAACCATTACAGGTCGGGGGTAAAATTCTTGGTCAGGAATGGGCCCACTAAAGACGTATTTAAGGGGTGGGTGCCTTGAAGGTTCAGGAAGGTTGCATTGCACGGTGCATATAAAAACTCAAGGTAGCCATGCGTGAGAAGCAGGGCCGGCTTCTGATCCGTTCCCGGTAAATACCTATAAAGATAGGGCTCAGAGTAATAAACAGGTCGCGTATAGTGCGCTGCGTTTCACCATCGGGTAGAGAGCTAGCCATAATCAACGACAAAGGACACCTATATCAGATCTCCGATCGCCACTTCAAGGGAGCTCACCGCCAAATCGAACTCGTTTTCCAAGGTGTTCATGAAATTACAGGACGAGGAAATTATCGTGCTTGCATGTGACGACTCAGCGAATGCCACGGGTGGGTCAGGAAGATACTAAGAACCTTCACGGTATATTGCATAATTGCTCGCCCTCAACCCTCAGCACTTCTAATTGCATTCGCTTTGCAGAGAGATATAAGTGTACCTCCGACGTCTGTCGTAATATATTTAGCAGGTTCAGACCCCGAGGGACGTAACCAGCGGAGTTAGAGTCCTTGAAATCACCCGTTGAACTGCCCGTGATTCACCAAACCCCGCCCCAGGAGAGGGTCAAAGAGGGCCCAAGAAAACTTAAAAATCAAAATTTTGTCCAAAAAGGTCGCAAAAGCCGTAAAGTGCAGGCCCGGTTGGAGGTGACCGATAAGCTAGAGACCCCGAGCTTCTAGACCATCACTTACGGCGGGCATAGATAAAGAACTTATTTTTAAAGGTGTGATAGCTGACTCTCGACTATATAAGCGGTAAAATAAAGCGGTTTAGACTTCGCGTTAGGAAGTTATAATACCGATTATGCGATATAAGGAAAAAAAAAAGTAAGTATTTATTAAGATTCGGACTGTCAGCTTATTATTATCTTAAAATTTATAACGTAAGTCACAAACCTAGTAAGATTTAACCCTCAGAAAGTAGTTAGTGAGCCCTATAGCTTACGTCTAGTCTTTCAGAAATATATATCGCCGAACTTAGACCCCTAAAGCTAGTTTCCACCCGAGGATAACTCGAGGGGTTAATAGTAATTTTTCTCTATAAGATATTCGCTAAGGGTTAATCTATATAGATTAACTAGATAGAGTGCTGCCTAATAAATCAAGGCCTCTTTCGCGATCTATCAATAAACTTAATATAAAATAACTACTAGCTACGAGGAGGAAGGATCACTTTTACTAGATAGCTTCCTTACTTTGATCCCTCTCTTAAAAACTAGGATTTACGAGTTCTATAAGTAATTCTATAAGCTAAACTAAACCTAGGCTTATAGTATAGCTAATATTAAGCTATCTCTTTTAACTAGTAGGTACTCGTCGCATACTTTAGCTTAGGCTGTAGTAATAGTAATAAAAGCTTTACCTAATATTATACTTACCTTTTTAATATATCAAGGAAAATCAAGCGAGAATCTCTCTTCACAAGAGCAAATAAACTAATTATTTGTACATTTATAATGAGCTCCAACGTGAACCATCTAAAATCGCATCTTCCCGAGTCTTATACAAGCGGGAAAAGGCTGAATCCTCGGAGAGAAGTGCCGTCGGAGTAGCAAACTCAACCAATGCACCTCTATCAAGGACTGCGATCCGATCACTATCCAAAATTGTCCCCAAACGATGTGTGACCGCGATAATGGTGTATGCAAGGAAATCTTCCCGGATAACGCGCTGGAATTGCCTTTCGGTAGCAATGTCTAGATTGCTGGTTGCTTCATCAAGCAAGAGTAGCCCACCTTGCCCAGTTTCACCGAGCGATTCCTTCCTGAGTAGGACAGAGGCTAAACTGAAGAGCTGCTTCTGACCCTGGGACAAAAGATCCCTGGTAATGATTGCATTCAGGCCACCGTTCTTTTCTAGGACAGACCATAACATTACTCGTGCAAGGGCGTGGATAATCTGGTCGTCAGTAAGCCGTCCGTGTGGATCGAGATTATAGCGAACCGAATGCTGAAGCAAAAAGGCGTCTTGGGGAATTGCAAAAAGACGTTCTCGGAGAACTTGGTGAGAAACGCGCAGAAGATCCACACCATCAACAACAACGGTGCCGGTGGCAGGATCTAAAAGGCGTAGAATAACGGAGAGTAGTGTGCTCTTTCCACTTCCGCTTCTTCCACATATCCCGATTTTCTCGCCTGGGCGAATGGCCATCGAGATACTGTCCAAGCCACTGGCTGTATTTTTGGAGTGTCGAGCTGAGAGATTGAAGAACTCAACAGCACCATGGTGGGGCCATTCAGTAGGTAGTGATAAGACGGGTAAACTAGGCCGAGGCTCAGAGGGTGTCTCTTCGATGAACTGTCGCGTCCGAGCAATGGCTCCGAGAGAGACTTCTAGCTGGGTCCAGAACTGGAGCAGCATCGCTAAAGTCTCATTCATGTTGAGAATGTTGCTTAATGATAAACCTAGCGAGGCAGGCTGGGCCGAGCTACGTATCAAGACCGCTAGAGCAACCACTGACGTAGCGATCGCCGCAACGATCAGATCCAAAACAAGTTGCAACCATCTCTGCGCACAGTAGAGCAGGTAAAATGGGATCTGGGAATCATCGAGCTTGATGATCATTGCTCTGGTAAATTTCTCCTCCCATCCAAGCGTTCGAATACTCGACAGACCCTTAAATGTTTCCATGAAATGCGAGTAAATGGGACTCCGTAGCTCGAGCTCAATCGTTCGCAAGCGACGGGCGGTGCGAAGGTAGACCCGCTGTAACAGGTAGACTGCGGTAAGGACGGCAGGAATGGTCAGCGCTATCCAGGTAGAGCCCATGGATATCAGCGCAAGAGAGCCTAATGTCCAGAAAAAATAGAGCAACGTGCACATAATCCCCGTTGGTAGCTGTGACTCGATCAAGCTCATATCCTGGCTGAAGCGGTTCAGGATCGTTCCAACGTCAGTTTCAGGGAAGAATGGGGCAGGTGCTGCCATCACCACATCAAGAAGGCCACGATGCAGATTGGCAGCGGATTCTGGAACTAGCTTGAGGAACATACTCCAAGCCATGCATCCATAAAACACGCCATTTCCAAGACCTAGGATGACGTATGTCGGAAGCCATTTGGTTTCATGAGACCCGTTATCCATAGTCCACCATTCCAAAACAACTTGAGACATGTAATAGCACAAGGTCTGGGCAGCTGTAAATATAAAAAGCATCATTAATATCGGCCATCTGACACTTCGGAAGTAGTAGACATAATCCATAAATTCACTGCCGCGGGAAGGAGCATCCTGAGACGCTGAACTGTTTTCCTGACTCAGACTGCTATCTGCCGCTGAGCCGGTTATAAGCTCAGAATAAGACCTCTCGGGGTTAGATGCCTGTTCTGAAAATGTATCAACTCGAGGGGGCACCGGATTCAGGCCGAAGGCTAGAGAGCCCTCACCGTCCAATGTGATCACATTGTCGGCTATCGCTGTCCAACTCGTCATATGTGTGACGAGGACCACAGTCGTCCGAAGCCTTGGAAATAAGCCGGCCGGACCAAACAGTCGAACCATCACTTGTGCTTCAGTGGTTTGATCTAGAGCGCTCAGGATGTCGTCGAAGAGAACGAGTTCCGCCCGCTGATATACTGCGCGGGCCAAAGCCAGTCGTTGCTTCTGACCGCCACTCAAACTGCAGCTTTGGCCAGCCAGGAATGTCTTATCCCCAAGAGGCAAGCTGTGAAGAAAGTCACCCAGAGCACAGGCATCGAGCACGCTTTTGTACCATGATTCGTCGATCTCACGCATCTCTAGCCCGCAAATATTTTGTCGAATAGTCCCAGTGAAGATCCATGGGGTTTGGGGACAGTAGGCAATCTTCCCGGAATTAATCGCAACATCTCCTCGATAAGTTCCTTCACCTATCAGGGTGCTTAAAAGAGCCGACTTTCCTGATCCACTGGGGCCTAGAATGACTGTCAGCGTGCCACGAAGGAGCTCTAAGTTCACATTTCGCAGCAAAGGAGTTGTAGTGTCCGCGGCCAAGACTTCAACGCGACGTAGTTGTAATGTCGCTTGATCTGACATGACGGATCCACCTAAGTTTTCGTCTATGTCGTTATTGGGACAATCGAGTTTCACACGGTGAAGATGAGGTGACCGTGATAAGTGTTGTTCAATTCTTTCCAAGCACCCAAGACACGCTGCCACGAATGGAAAGGCGCCTAGCATTTCAGAGGCTGGCGTGGTGATGAGCGAAATCAATGAAAAGCTCGTGAATATCTGAGGAATACTGAATGAGTCCGACTCGGATAGGCGAGACTTGAGAGAATATGCGACGAAGGTTACTGCTGGAGCAGCCGCCACGGGGAAATTTCCTGTAAAGCCAAACATGTCAGCTTCCAATGCTCTTACACCAATAAGACATAGTGGAATCACCGAATGTATTCAGCCATACTGATAACCAGCGGAATCTGGCCTGGATTTTGAGCTCAGTGATTCTTTCTTCTTGTAGCAAAGACGAAATAGAGCGAGATAGTCCGGCGAATTTGACGCTCTTCATCGAGGACAACACATCACCCGTTAACGAGACTCTGTGCTGAACGGCGTCAGTCCAGACTTTGACCCGTCCTCCAATAATCCGAGTCACGCGAGAATCGGCCAATGCGGTGAGCATGACCACAGCTAAAGGCATTATACAGACCCAGCCAATTTGCCTCGCCAGAAGATACGTTCCTAAAATCAGTTCAAGGGGCCGAGCCCAAAGATCGTGCACCAGCACAAGGCTCTGGCAGATTCTATCCACGTCGGTGCTCATCAATGTAACGGGTGCAGATATATCCTCACCCCCGAAGTCCAAGGTTAAGCTTTGAGAATAGATCAATGCTACCAAGGAACCGCGAACCATTGTAATATGTCTAAATAGCTGATGCTTGAACAGCACAGTAGAGATCTGCAATAAAGTCAATTATCTTTCATCATTTACCAAGAGTGATACCGGGCAGTATTTACCGCTATTCCAAGATAGATGCAACCAGTTGCCCCAATAAGACCGTAGCCAATATCATTATTGCCATCGTCATTATTCTGATCCAGGTACGAGGTAGCCCGGTCAATGAGGAAGGGCTGAGCAAATAAGAACCCGGAATAGCATAGACGAGGGGGTACAGCAGACAGAAGCGACCAGCGTAGGGCCTTCCATAAACTTCGTAGAAGAGGCCATCTGAGCTTGCCATTTTTGCGCTTTATCCACGCTCTTTCTAAGCGCTCATGAAGTAGCGAAGACCTCAAGCTGCTGTCGATGGGATCCAAATCTTGAAAGGATATGACTTTACGGTATCCTCGCCAAAAAAGGGTGTTCAGCCAAAGAAACAAAGTGCGACTCAGAACACCGCTGGTTGTCTCGGAGGGTAGGGCCTTGTTTTCAATTATTAAGGGGGTCTTGTCCCTTGCTTCTAGCAAAAGAAAAAGTAACTTGGCCCCCAATGCAGCAGAAAAGACAGCTGCTAGCCGCATTGCTCCAGGTATCAAATACAGAGTTCGGGTTTGTGGAAGGTCGAGAGTGATCGAGAGCACAAGCCAGCAATTTAGAAGCGTGGATGGTCGAACTGAGCGATGGTGTTCAATGCAGGAGAATGGTCCTAGCAGGAGGGATGTGACTAGAGACAGCGCAGTTGTAGGAATGGATGCTTTGGTGCGTATTGTATTATTGTTACAATATAGCACGAGCAGGAATACTTGGGTGACGATCAGTGGAAGCGCGGCCAGGGGTTTACCAAATGACATCCACGATCGGCGTATCTTTGGCCGTGACTTGTGAAGGTTGAATGTTCTCCACGGCACAAGAAGTAGGAACAGGATTTGAACGGGCAGGCACAAAATGAACTGTTCGAACAGCAAGGTGAAGTCAAAGGCACGCGCGCAGGATGAGACTGCAGGACCGATGGTGTCATCGGCGGCTCGTTCGCACCAGAGATTGTCGGAATCTGCCATGATGCAAGAGTCTTGTGCAGCATTTGTGTGCTAAGAAACAAGAAAGCTAACCCGCTTCAAACAAGAACAAGAGTCAAGACCATCTGAAAGCTTAGCTTGAGGCTTAGGGTCCAGTCATCTGATTGTCAGCAGGATTGGTGGACTAGCCCACCTTATCACAGCCCCGGGAGGTAGATTGGAGAGATAAGAGATCGGAGTTTCGTGGTCGGAATCGCACTATTGGATTCTGACAGGGTTTGCCTCCGCCGGGGCTTCACCAGCAAGACCTTGAAGTTGCGTGATAGGTTTCTTTGTCCTTGGATAAGCCTCAGCCCCGCATCAGAGCCAGGGTCTGGTTGTCGCTGATTGGAAAGACCCCGCGGCCTGACCAGTTAGTGCCGCCCCAACTTTCCTTTTGCTCTTATCTGTGTCGTTATGACGATGATGCGTGAAATACTGTTCAATCTGCTAGTTTACCCACTAGACTTTAAGGACAATGTCCGATTTAGTAGGGGAGGATATAATAACTAGGGCTTATATACGGGGACGAACTGTCACGTTACCTTACTTTTTCTGCCGCACGGGCTACAGCCTTAGCCTCTATTTCTACCTTTCTTACGCATACTTAGTAATACACACTTTCTTGCCTCTATAATCTTAACGTAAGGTAAACTAGCTTTAACTACAAGCCGTTAAACGGGAACCCCGTATTATTTAAGTTTTAAGCGCCTAAATGTTTTAGATAATAGCTACGTCGGTTTATGTTTTTTAGAGAGCGAGAAGAGTACAGCTAAGCTAGACTAAGCCCTTTAGAGAATATCGGTCAAAATATCTTCCTAAAGTCATAGCTTTTAAGAGGAAAGAAGTGTAGGCTATTATAATTCTATTAGTCGTTTAGGGGGAAGGGAAGAGGGAGGGGAGACGGTGTATAGTAGATGAATTAAGCCTGTGTATTATTTTATTAATAGAAAGACCAATGTTTAATAAATGAATGAACATGTTTCTAAAAAGGAAGTAGGTTAAGTTTATGTAGCTTTCTGTGATGCATTTATGCTTTCACGTGGTATCTAACGGCTTTCAGCTATACAAGATTTGAGAACCAAAGCGCTTTCTCGGGATACCGTATGTAAGCGCCCTAGTACTCGGTAAGCTCATCACTAATTGCTATTACGTTGTTTTAGATTTAGAAGATCCTCTTGAAGCATACTGTCGGTGGTGCGGCACGCTAAACGGGGGATGAGTTAATAAAAACATGACGCCATTCACTCTAGTTTTAAACCCATCACGACCGTATACAGCAGCCCAAGAGAGGGGCGTTCGTCCGCGTATGTCACGAGAATCAATATTTGGCCCACGTTGTAAAATATAAAGCAGGATGTCTGTACAGTTCCCCATAGCAGTGCAATGAAGAAGAGATCTTTAAAACGGATCTTCTATCCTGGTGAGAATGATGGATGCTGGAGAAGCTCGCTGATTAATATAGGGCTTTGATGACGCACAACTCTATATTTGATCAACATTCAGGGAACGAATCTGCAGAAAATGCAACAATGACTTTATTCTTTATTTATCGAAGTGTTCAATCTGGACGCAAATTTGAATCTATACATAAACAAATGAACAAAACCAACAAACCTTTGTTTTTTTTCCTTTCAGCCGAAAATCATCTTTTCCAACACACCCTTCTCCCCGCTGTTATCCACCAGATTCTTAAACACCCCGCTCTTAATACCCATCAAGTCCTTCGGAGAGCCAAACTCAACCGCCTTGCCGGCATCCAGGACAAGAATCCGGTCGAAATCCGCGATCGTGCTCAATCGGTGCGCGATGACCAGCAGGGTGGTGGCGTTGCGTCCGAACTCCGCGCGGATAGACGTCTGGATCAGGGCGTCGGTTTCTGTATCCACGGCGGAGGTGGCTTCGTCCAGCACCATGATCTTGGGGCGGGCGACGATAGCCCGGGCCAGACATAGGAGCTGCCGCTGCCCTTGTGAAAGATTGAGGCCGCCTTCGGAAATTGTGGCGCCGAGAGATGTAAAGATGTTAGCGTTGGCATTGGCGGTTGCGGTAGCTATGTCTGACGTCGTTACGCCGGTGCTGCCTGGGTGTCGTGGCGTTGCAGTGTGTGAAGTCAGAATCTCATCGCCGTCAGAGGTAGAAGAGATCAAGTGCACGCGTGCCAATGCATCGTACAGGTCTTTGTCACTATATTCGCCGAACGGGTCCAAGTTTGAGCGCACCGTCCCGGAGAACAAAACCGGGTCCTGCGGGATAATAGCTAACCGGCTGCGTAGATCATGAAGCTTGATCTTGGACACATCGAGTCCGTCAATGAGAATTTGGCCTTCGCGCGCTTCAAGGAACCGGAACAGGGCCAGAGTCAATGAAGACTTACCCGCACCTGTCCGGCCAACTACACCGACTCGCTGTTTCTTCTCGACTGTGAAGCTCAGTCTATCTAGCACAGGAGGCAGGTCTGGCGCATACCCAACCACCAAGTCGGAGACCTCTAGCCGGCCTTCCGTGGGCCAGGCGGCGGGCGCATCGGCACCGCCTTGGTTCTCAAGCTCGATGGAGGAGTACTCGATAACACGCTCGGTAGCGTTCATGTTTAGCTCAGTGTTGGCATACTGGCGCACGGCCATTGAGATAGCCGAGTTGTACTGTAGGGCAAAGCTAAGAGCGAATCCTGCCAGAGAGGCTGTGATACCGGGCACGTAAACGACTAGGGCTGCGGTGAAAGTTGCGAAGATAGCACCAAGGAGGTTCATCCGGAAGCCAAGCCAGCGGTTAAATAGCCACGTATTCCACCAGGCCTGGGCATGACAGTTGATCTTGTTATACATAATTCCAATGTAGGTATCACTCTTGTTGAAGGCGCGGATGGTCACTAAGCCGGCCAGACTGGACCCGAATTGCTCAAACACAGGGCTCTTAGCGATCGACTCGATCCGCTTAATCTCTCGCGCGCCAGCTAAATAGATCAGAGCCAGTTTGAGGGAGACTAAAAGCAGAGCCACTGCAAAGATGATAACCACGGGCGAGACAAGCATACCGGCAACCAGGACCCCGAGCACCTCTAGGATCTTGGTAACCGTGAGTCCAATATCGTACCCGAGTCGAGAGTCGATCATATGGAAGTCCGCAGTGAATCTGTTGAGAATTCGTCCAAGGGGAACGGTATCGAGCCATCGGAGCGGGGCTCGAAGCACGGTAAAAATCAACCCTTTGAACAGGTTCCTCGAGCCCTTGAGGGCGGCGTTGAGCATAAAATAGTATCTAGCTGTTCCAACCACACAGAAAAGCACTGAAATGCCGACATAGACGCTCAGATACATGGCGAGGTTGTCGTCTCCACGAGTCGTTCTCGTTCCATTCATCGGATGTTGTAGGAGAGTAGAGAAATGCTCGGGATGCGCCAGTGTGCTAGACGAAGAACTGGTCCAAATACTGACCCACCACGTCTGTTGGAATGAATAATTAGATGCGAGATGTGTTAAGTAGGGGCATTCTACTTTACTCGTCCGACCATTAGCGTCAAACTGCTGAGATACACCACGCTTGCCAGCAGCCAGTAAATCCAATGACCACCCTTGGACAAATAAGCCGCGTATACGGCCAGCTTGACCTTGCCAGTCTCGCGCTTCTCCTCTTCAACAAATTTCCTGGGGGGTCTGGTGCTCGTGGGCTCAGTCGCAGCCGTACTCGGATGCTGACGAGATGTATTCGAGATGACTTTCTGAAGCGTTGTTTCTTCGTCATTGACAATCTCATCGCCCTCGGCGGCGACATAGTCCCCCTCCGCAATATTTTCTTGCAGGATATCTTTCAGGTGATTTGACTCTTTCAGCTCATCGATCGTGCCCGCATACTTAACACAACCGTTTTCTAGAAGCACCGAGTAGTCCGTACGAGGAAGACACAGAGCGACATGATGCGTGACCAGAATCCGAGTGCGGTTCTGACCAAGTTCTCCAGTAAGAGCATGTACATAGACATGACGGCCCGTGTGGGCATCTAAGGCGCTGAAAATGTCATCCATAATAAGAATGCCCGCGCGAGAATACAATGCCCGAGCTAATGATACGCGCCACCGCTGGCCACCGCTCAGATTGACGCCATTGGCGCCGATATCTGTCAGATCGCCATCGGGAAGCATATTGAAATCTTTTTGCATAGCACATGCGAATAGCACCTTCTGATAGCGCTCTGGGTCGAGCGGCAGCCCGAATAGGATATTGTCTTTGATCGTTGCGTTTTCAATCCACGGAATCTGGGCAACGTAGGCAATAGCAGAGTCGATGATCCAGTTAGCGGAGGTTGCTAGGTGATCGAAACGGTCACTGATAGGAGGGGGAACAGGAACTTTGATAGTTCCTTCGAGGACTTCGCATTCTCCTAAAAGGCATGAAAGCAGCAGACTCTTTCCAGACCCAGTTCGACCAGACACTATACTGAGACCCTTCATAGGGAAAGCCATATCTAGACTACGAAGTGCAAACCGGTCCTTATCCACTGCCTGGTCCTCTGTTTGATCTGAGGGCCATGCCACTGAGGCATTCTCAAAAGCAATATTCTTAGCAGGGACCGTGTTAACGACCTTATCAGGCGTCTTCATATACTTGTCAATACGGTCTGCGCTGATCTTAGCTTCCAGACCATCCGCTATCAGTCCTGGGATAATAGCCAGCGATTGCTCTAGGGAACCAAAGACTGACATGGCCGTGAAGGCGACTGACGCCTCTAGGCCATCATTAATCAGAGCATAGACCGTGAGAGACACAGCTGACAACCCAACAGGCCCGAGAATCCAAATTAAGATCAGCCCTATGTCATAGAGGAACGAGGTCCACAAAGCCGTCAGCTCTGTCTCCCGCACCTCCCTAATGCGTTTCTGCCACTGCTCCTCTAGAGCAGAGAACTTGATCTGCCGGATTCCCTGAAGTACTTCCGACACGACGGCCATTTTTTGATCTCGGGCCTTCATCAGTCGGTCTTGGGCATTGGTGTACTTCCTGGCGACGTAGATATTTAGCGGCGTGACGAGAACCGAAATACCCAGACCAGCCATTGTGCTGCGCCATCCAAGAATGTTGACCAAGAAGCCACAGCCCAGGAGTACCTTGATTGAGGCAAGCGGGATAAGGTAGTTAAAGGTTGTAAAGTCCGCAATCCGCCTAGCGTCCACGGCAACAAGATTGATGACGCTCTGTCGGTTTTTCTTCAGGGCCTCTTCGTCGTCGTCTTCTTCTTCCTGCTCTTCCAGCAGTGCCTTGGACGAGGTATCAGGCTTTCTATCCGCATCTCTAGATTTCTTGGTATGCTTAGCATCCTTCCTGCGCATAGCCTTGGCAAAGATCGTGGCGGATAGTTCCTCGTAGACGGGAAGACCAAGCCGATGGCAAATCACCCAGAACATCCAGGCCTCAATGCTAGAAGCCGCCAGCATCAGGATTCCCAAGGTAAGCACCCAAATCCAAGATTGGGCGACAACCCACGACTCCATTCCGCGGGCTTCCATGGAGTTCAAAATATTATACAAAGCGACGTGGGGACCGAAACTCAGGAAGCAGGCTGCCAGCGTCCACTTCATCTGCAGACCAATGGACTTGTAGTGAGCGAAGATGATCGCTTTCCAAATTTTTCGTGATCCCAGGGCTCGCTCGAAGTTGGCTCGCAGGCTGTGTGCGCGCACGGGCAATGGCAGCTTCGGAAGACTGTCGATATCCAGTGTCCTGTTTTTAACTGCATACTGGAGAAGAGTGCTGGCCCAGGAAAATGTGAATCGGCTGAGTACGGAGACGGTCAATTGCTGGTCTACCAGTTGGCCCTCGAAATACACGTCGGGTCGGCGCGGCAGGAGAGCGCAGAACAAGCCTCGGAAGAGTGCGCAGGCAATCTGCACGATCAGCAGGGCAACCCAGGCGCGGGCGTGAGGAAGAGCTTTGCGGCCGTAAGAAGCCAGGACAATCTGCGCCCCGGGAAATGCTACGGCGATGAAACTGCCCCAAAGTGCATAGACGGCGTGGTCAAATCGGCGTGTTGGCCGTGGCTCCGTGAAAAAGACGACCGTTTGAATGGAGAGAAAGATCTAGATTTGGATCAGACCTATGTTCACCGAGACAACTTTATTGGACTGAAAGCATACCCAAACACCGAATTGCAGCCATGCGAGCGACGTAGAGTTGGTGCTGTCATTCAACGTTGTCAGAACGGCCAGAGCCAGCGTGACTAGTAGTCCGGAGATCGAGGTCAGGGTGATCAAGATTCGCTGCCATTTATCCGAGAAGGCCCGTAGCGATTCCTCGGTTGCCTCGCCGTCGTCATCACGGTAGGCGACCTTTGCCAGTGACTGCTCATCTTCCCGGGCCGCCTTACGGGCGACTCGGCTAGTGATACTCTTGATAGCCGGAATACAGATCAGACCGGCTAGCAACACGGCCAGACAGCCTGTCGCGAAGGACATCCCCTGCGGATCAAGCATTCTCCATGTGGGATGATGGTTTACGAGAGGAAGGGTGGAAGAAGACGGAACGGATTTTGCGAGATTCGCAAACCCTAAGTCAACGTGACATACAAGCGGGGAAGCTCCATAATTCTTCCAACTAACTAATGCCTCAACTTCTTAGTCAGACTGATTCCTAGGATTAGATCATAATACGGGGAAAGGCGCCAGATCTACGCCAACCACCGGTCTGGATGTAACTCTCCTCCATCACTTATACGCTTGAGTCAGTGGCGGACTCTACTTTGAGGGAAATCCCGTGCAAAGCAGTGGAGTCCAGACGATCGTGCCTCTTGCGCCTCTCTAGCCACGCCACGGGCGGCGGAACCCGTCTGAACTACATAAATGCGGCCGATAGGACGTGTGCGCACAGCCTCCAACGACGGACCTAATCTCAGTTGAAGACCGCCCTCCATCCCCATCGAGGGTCAAAGTCATCGAAGCCCTCGCCCTTCAGCACATCCGCTCCAAGGCGTCCCGTCACCACACTCCGCTCGATCTCCGGCCCCCCCACGTAGAACGTTTCAAATCCAAGCACGAGCTTATCGGTACGAAGGTCAGACCGTATAGAATTAGTTACAGCTTTCGTTGCAACTGTCGTCTGCTGCACGCTTAGACTTCCGCACAACCTAACCTAACCCGGACCTAACCCGGACTGGGTTGGGTTTTGGGTCGGATTCCTCGACCCAGCACTAGGTCCGGGTTGGGATGGGTAACCCAGTACTGGGTCCGGGGCCCTGACTTAGGTTATAAACAGTGTAAATATAAATTATGCAAAAATACGTATGTTTAAAGGCTTTTCTTACCCTATTATATAAGGTAATTATAGTGTCTAATATAATATATATATAGAGAATTTATAATAGATATATTGAAAAAAGGCTAAAGACCGGACAGTCCGGTCCCGGTCATTGCCGAGGTCTAGATCTTGGAAATAGCTACTAGGTTACACCTCGCTTTTAAGTCAAATCACTGTCATTCAGATTCCCCTAAGCCTAAGGGCCAAACACGACTCTGATCATAACAAGGGGTCAATACCAAGGCCTATCTTTCAACACTCTTTTGTTCTTCTTAATTCGGCTTTGAAAAACGAGACAATTCTTGTTTAACCGTTAAGAGTCAAATCTTTGGTTCAAATGCCTTGGTGGAGTGGAGTGATCACGCTGAGATCCCCTCATATTCAAACGAGCGATCATTCGTTGACGCTCGCCGTTTGTCATTGCCGCCCTTGATCCGACCGACACCAATCATCTGACCAACTTCTCTCCAAAATCCAACTGGTGGATCGGTGAAACTTGCCTCATAGGCATCGATCAGAGGTCGCTCCCAGACCAAGTCAGCTTCGTGGGGCTTCACCATCTTTGTGCGCTTGATGACTTTCCAAATAATGAAGAGGGGAGGTATCACAATTTGCATTGTGTAGTCCGACCAAAAAGTTGACAACGACCATGGCTTGTATGAAGGATAGCCGTATAGGATTGCTACGAGAATCATCCAAACAAACGCAAAATATGCGCAGTACGGCTGAAATCTGGCGAAGTAAGAGAATGATCTGCGATTGATACCTTGAGCTTTGCAAGCGCGATGGAAGAATATGTAGGTCAACGAGATTGTGATGTAGTTGATCAGTCCTAGTAATAGCAGTGAGAAATATGGCTTGACCTAGATTTTCGAAGATACATACCTCCGGCGGTCACAAGATTCGCAAACCAGGTGATCACAATGGAAGAACTACTCGAGACCTGCAGGAAGGAGAGGAGAGGGAAAATCATCACAATGGCGAAGCAATATATCGGTACACCCTGTCGCGTAGTATATGTGAGAACCCTCGGGGCTCTTCCTTCTAAGGCGAGGCTATACAAGGTACGGATAGCACAGTAGGTATAGGTATTCCCAGCAGAAAAGATTGAGGTCAAGAGGAGGCTGTAATTCAAAAGAAGTGTTAGCTTGAAATCGGAAAGAACTGAGGATATGAACTGACGCGTTGACAATTGAAGGGAAAATCGTAATGCCCATGTTTCGCATGCCTATAACATATGGGGATGCTGCAGCAGTGGAACCAGAAGAATCGCCGTTGACAACCGCCGCCAAGGCCGGGTCTCTGGCAGAGCAAATAATACCAACAGCCAAGGCGCCCCCGATGAAGAAGATACCAAATCGGATATAGACCGTTTTGAATGCGTTCTTGATGTAGATCCGTGGGCGCTTGGCCTCGGCGGCGACCATCGAGATATATTCAGGGCCAACGACAGCGAAGCAAGCGGACCATAGGGATCCCAGGAATCCTTCAAACCGACCAAGGGCCCCGGTATCAAGATACTCCATAAATGACCCCGGGTTGTTCCAATAGCGGAATCCGTATGCATCGTGATCAGGGTTCCCGCCGACCATGGTGATAAAAGTGAAAAAGAATAACGAAAAGATCAACACGACTTTGCCCCCTGATAACCAGAACTCAGCTTCGCCGTATGCCTTTACAGCCAGTATGTTAAGGAAACTATGCGAATGGTTAGTATTAGAGTGCAGTGTACATGTTTCGACGTTGAGATCCTTGCACTATCCTGCATGGCCAGGATGTGACCATAGGCTCTGGTCATTCATGTCAAAACCGTTCTTACGGGGAGATCTCACGCGTAACAAAGGATAATACCAGCACAGATACCTGCGACAGGGCCGGGTTCGGTGATAGTAGGACTCCAGAATGACAGCACCAATGTGAAAGCCGAAATCTCAAATGGAATTAAGAGGGCTTCATAGAAGCTATATGCAGTTAGTCGTGCTGATCGCCATGACGTTTTCGGGAAAATTTAGGTACGGACAAAAAGTTCCAACCAACCATAAAACCAAGAGCGTCGTCTACCCATTTGCCAGCAAGGCGAATGAATCCACCGCTGACAGGGAAGGCAGTGGTCATCTCGGCGATACAGTTGTTCACCATTGCCAAGACTATACTTTGAATAGTAAAAGCAAGGAACAAGCTACCAGGTCCACCATGATAAAGACCGGTGCCAATGCTCACGAAGAGGGCAGTTCCAATAGAGCCCCCGATTGCGATGAGCTGGATTTGCCGATTCCCAAGGTGACGTTGGAGGTTATCGGCATTTTCAGCCATGACGCCCTCCTGAACATCATGGGGACCCTCGGGCTTCAGGCCAAGAGTGCTCAAGACACCCGTATTGGCCCCTTTATCCTTATGAGAGAAAGCCATGGTCCTCGATGATTGAAGCAAACAATGATGCCTAGGAAATCAATACTGTGGGGTGGGATAAATGTGCAAAGGGCTCGGCGAGTGGAAAATTGTCGCAGCGTGACGTTCAGTATATGGGCGCATGGGCGATACCAAGGTCAGGGAAGGGGCCTAAAATCCGGGCGGTCTGGTCAAATAAGATCTGGCTTTTGGCTAAGGTAGTGGGCTTGTGGGCTTGGTGGCTTGTGGGCTTGGATGATTGCTTTGTGGCTGGAGGCTTGTTGCTTTGGACCGCTAAAAGACTGAGATGGTAGTATGGAAGTTGCGCGGCTTTTTGATTTTAGCAGATGTGGATGGGCTGGCCTCAGAAAACGAATTGTCGAGGAATCGAGTGGTAAAGTAGTGAGATTCACGGTGCAGCATGAACATCTAAAATGCTTCGCTGGAGTTGATTGATCGTAGATGATAATCTTTCAAGGTGAGGGTGACAGGATGAACCTTTTTTAAACGTGGAAACCTTGAACGGCTGTTATCGAAGCGAAGCAGTAGCTGAGAAGTGGCCTTGAAGACACAGCGTGGGTGAAAGCTGAAGGTTCTCCAATTTTCTGAGCAACAGACAAATGCAAAAAATGCTATAACGCGGGTTGGCCGGGGTATACGTTCGAGAAAAGAAGGAAAGGGTTGGGCAGGGGGGGGGAGTGGCGAAATTTCAAGCGCTATACGCAATTTGTGGTACCGTGGTAGCTAAAAGATCAATGGCGACATTTCTAGTCGTTAATTTACCGTATTGCTCGAGCCAAGAGCGGGGCCAAAAACATGGCGCGCACCACAGGCGGAGCGCTTACGGGTTCAACTCACGTTATCTCTTATTTCTGATGTCTCATTGGTCACTTACTCTATCTCGACAAGCCGATGAGCCAAGAGGCGCATGCTCAGAGATGCTAACCTGATTCAGACACGAACTAGCCGTGTGTTATCACCAATGACCGCGTCGCATTTAGCTGTAGATTCTCTTAGGGGGTGGGCGCATTTCCATAGGATACGACAATGTGGGAGAAACGGATGCAAATGTCCAATCAAGGGCGAGACATGAACTTCACCACACGGTTCTGTAGACCAAGCTCACCCATGGTCATCCGGCAAATTAACCCCCGAGGCGCGGGGTGTGTCGCGAGTACGGGAGGAAATGGCAGAATCCCAAGCTCTCCACGCCTGGGCTTATCACATTCCGTTCTGTGTGGGGTTCTTCGATATAACTGCAAATCGAGAATGAGCGGAGACTAAATCTCATCGTCATGAATATTGACGGTATTCATGGCAGACAACTTTGCTCAGAGTCGTCAAGATCTGTCTTGTGTTCTTTGGTGTGTTTCATTCTAGTGTCCTAGCATATTTATTCCGATTCATATATTAGGGTCTCCTCCTAGGTTAAAACAAGAGGCCAAGAAGCTGTTTTGCAATGCTTTTATATGTCATTGTGCACCATTCTACTAGTGGATCTCATGTGCCGGGATGCACTGTCTCGCATGTATGCATGTCCAACGCGGGGCACGTTCTCCGCATGACAATGCCGAGGGTCATTTATCAGCTATCTCTACTCTATGCACTTCAAGAAAATAGCCCTGGTACAGGTGATATCTATCTAAAGTCCGTCTTCGAAAACTCAGTCAGACAGCCCGAAGCAGGACCAGTATTTGAATCAATCTAAGCCGGACCATATTGATTGGGAATTCTTTGAAGTTTTGCTATCTGTCATTCATATTTCAAGTTCCGTGAGGCCATTTTGGCCCTGCTGGAGGCTGGAGAGAGTTTCTTTCGCCCAATGTTGAGCCACTCAAATTCGGCCATGTTATTGAATAGACGCCAGTGACTTGACTCAGTGCGTTGCAAGTGAGTGGAAATAAAGCATTCTCTGGCTAGCAGCCAGCCAAAAGTGATGTCTAGCTTGAGTCTTCTCCAATCGGCTTATGTCCACGAGATGGATTCGTAGGCAAGCTGCACGCGAGATGTTCAGCTGCTTCGCCGGCCGTAGGGCTCGAATGGAAGTATAGCGGATACGATCGCCATGACAATGTAGAGAGCCGCACATATATAGATTGGGACTGGTGTGTTGGTCTACTCGGAGTATCAGCAAGATGATAATCCATGGGCTTCAATGAAATGGATACTAGGACTCACATTCGCGGCTTCCGCTACCACCGCACTGACAATGCCCATAATTCGATTTAATCCAATGGCAACGCCATTACCAGTACCACGATGAGCAGATGGGAAGACCTGGTGAAACATCATTAGGCGTCAAAATACGAGAACAACTAGGATCAAGAATGCCCGTACCTCCGGTGTGTACGCATAGAGCGTGCCATAGTAGATGTTCAGGCAAAAAGAGATTGCGCATGAAAAGCCGACATTTTGGCTTTCAGTGCGCACCTGAGTGTAGCAGAAAAAGAAGATCATGGTCACCAAAGCACCTATAATCATAGTACCTCGGCGACCCCAAAACCAGGGTGAGCGACACATCAGTCCCGCTAGAACCGGACCGAAGATACTGCAGGTGTTGTTGATCGCATAGTTTCTCCAGGTGATATAATCACTCGATACCCCGAAGCTTGCACCTCGCGACGCGAGATAGGTGGGCAAAAAGACATTGTATAACGGATACGCGAGTCCGATAAGAAGCCAGGAAAACCAGACCAAAGAAGTTGACAGCCCCATTTTACGAGTCGCGTAGAGTCCTTTGAAATGGAAAGCTAGTTCTTTTGGTGAGATCATCCGTTGGAACAATCCGACTGCACTTGTCTTGCGACTCTGAGATGGTCCATGGACTTCCAGTCGTTCGATGGTAAGGCTGCAAGGACGGTTGTATCGGGTAGCAATGTTTTGGAGAACACGAACCGCATCTGCATCTTTTCCTTCAGCAATAAGGAACTTGGGGGTCTCCTGTAGCCTGATAATGGTGATTCGTAAAATCGACAGAACAAAGACAAAGGCACCGGAGGTGTACCACACGTAGCGCCAGCCTTGGTTATTCGCTCGAGTGCAAGTCGCAGCATCTTTGCAGGAGAAGTTCGGAAGGAAGGCCCATGCAAATAGGCCGGCAATCAACTGGCCAAGACCTGCAGAGAGTGTCACCAAAAACTGTCAAGATAGATTCGTCTGGTCAGGTGTCTTACCCCACCAAGCAGCCATAAGAGTAAGAAGCCATTGATTTTTACTCGGTAGGTATTCCAAAAACACGGTGGTGTCGAGCACCAGATTTCCTCCGGCACCAAATGCGCTCAGGCAGGTAAACAGGCCCAGGGTAATCCAAGACGGCGAAGCGCCCGCAACAACAGTGAAAACTGCCGAGACAAAAAGCGAGACGTTGAAGGCAAAGCGCCGCCCGATGATATCGGCGGAGAACCCCCAGAAAATGGCGCCGACGAGCATACCGACATAGACGGCAATTGTCAGACCAGTCGAATAGCTGGGTTGGAACTCTTTCCGCGCTTGACTGGATATGACGGACTGAATCAGCAAAATAAGAGAGTCAACAGCGTAGCCAAATCCGTTCAAGCAGAATAGCTTCCAGTGGTGAGGAGTGAATCCAATCTCATCGATGGCCTAAGGCTCATAAGAATTATTAGTCTACATCCTCGTGGATCGAGAACGAGCTTGTCCGGCATTGGCATGAACAGAGATGGGGTCAAGACTCACATCATTCACTAAGCTCATCTTTGCTGCCAACACTGCATCCACGTTTTCCCCGCCCAGAATGTCATTCTCTCCATGGCCAATGGAGCGTTCCCCGTCCAGTGAAGGCTCAATCGGCTTCTTACCCTTGTCGGTACCGCTGGGCGAGGAAATTGTCCCCGCAGACTGTTCCAAGTCCATCTTGCTTGGAAGGGCCAGGCGTGTTCTGTTGATTGGAATGCCAATCTGTACAATTTAATTTGTGCTGGAATGAAGAAGCACGAGAGCAGAATGTAACGAGGGGAAAGAGGGGGTAGCACGCTTGATTTATTTGTCCTTGAAAAGATTAGCGAGTCTCTCTCGCGCCAAATCACGGTATTTTCATTCGTGCGGGCTCCTTAACGTCCAACATTTTGCCGGCATCCTCACGACGACGCAAGCTAAGGAAAGGCATCTTCGCCCACGCCGACCGTTGATTGGATGACAGGACAGGCCGTGACAGAGCCAACTTCGGGAGGCCAATCAGGGGCCCACAAATACTGGGAAAGGACTTTTTTCTGACTAGCCGGAAATAGTAAGGATTTCTGTATTCCGGGAGAGAGGGGGAAACAGATCAAGGGTGCCGATAAGAAAGAACTGACGGATGATTCGTGTGGCTATCCTCGGCTTGAGCTGCTCGGACCTTCGGTGAGAATTATGTGACTTTGTAGTAATCGGAGTAGTAGTCAGTAGGAACCTGAGAGACTTCTTGACCCGGCCCTTCTCCTTAATCCATTGAATGCGCCCAGCCCCAATCGTATATTGATTAAGGTGGGTCTTGGATTGTCATTGCGGATGGGCCTCAATCGAGCTCTGTCTTTAATTCTCGCCCACGATCTTGGTCTCGCTCACATCTAAAGTAGCCCGACAAATGTTCCCCCACGCGACACGTTCTGGCGTCTAAATGCAGGGGCACGTGCTCTTTATCAACAGGTGTCCATACCGACCGAACTTCAACTGCCCGGTAGTAAACGTGGTATATCTTGTACCTTTTCTAAGGGACTTATCAAAAAATTGACGGAGAATGGCTGAGTTTCTTTACGTAGCTGTGTGATTAGCGATGCGCCATATGATTTCTTATCAGGTACTTTATACCTGATACTCCGAACGAATGATAGGTTGTCGGGGTTGTATCGAGTTGGAAGGGCCAAGATTACCCGAGTCTTCACTTGAACCCCATAACTGGGGGTTTGATTGTTGCCATTCTGTCCAATGATCCAACGACGCTACCTGGATTCCTCGATACTCGATGTGCATGCGCACAGGGGAAGTTGAGGACATCTGATTATTCATCCGGGCTATTCAGTGCTTGACTGGAAATTTATTTAAATATCCTCTTCCGCTAGCTTGGCCCTCCCGTCGATTGTATGCCTTGATACTTCAGGAGACTTCTCTGTCATGTGCAGTACAGACCAACTTATACTGGTATGACCCCCTGAAATATGCCTCTCCACGTACAAGTACTCTTCAGGGCTATTTATGGATTTCATTCTTCAAATGTTTAGCTCTACATGGGTGGGATTTTCATGGCGGTTTCAACCCCAGTAAAGCCTACCTCTGCCTCTAGGTGTTTTTTTGCTGAGATCTTTCTGCTAGAAGGAGATGACTGAATACGTAGAGAGGGTGGGAGATGATATACAAGTGCTATGGGATAAAAGGGCTATCTAGGCTATGAAGACCCCAGTTGCCATGTCGTGATCTGCATGTGCTTCTCGATCTATTGCTCTCCAACGAACAGTAGACAATCCGGCCCGGTCGGAAGTTCATGTGGCCGATGATAGTCCTCATTTAAACAATACACGGGCAAACTCAAAGTAGTACCTAGGGTCATGCACAGATAGACTGGCAAAATGGCCCAGCAATAGGATTCATAATCCCTCTCATCGCAATTAGGCCCCCTTTAGCATACCCGACATTCGCGATAATGCCGTGCTGCGTTAGAAGATGCCGGCTGATTTGAAGCCTGCCCGTTCCAACAACGGCATACTCCCGTTTATCAACGTTCAGATTCTGCCAAATCTTTCTCACACGAGCAATCATGCCGTGGTGATATCAAAACCTTGGACACCCAGGAGCTGCATCAGCGCCAGAACCACAGCCTCCGCTCATGGCGCACTGCCCAGTGCCGTGAACACCTATGGATCCACTGCAGGGCATAGCTTGCACATTCGACTCGGAATTTAAGACATCATCGTTGTCAAAGTTTAGATCCACAACTGGCTTAACGCCAGTATACCTGGTAAAATCAAGTACGACTTCGATTTTACCTTGAAAGCAAACTGGGCCAGACGATCTAAGGAGCTGACGGACAAAAATTGTGACGACGTGAGCGGAGATTATCCGCAGTTTCCATCCCAAATCGACGGGGCAAACATTGAATTCTCTCTTCGTTTCTTGCGTAAAAGACGCAAGCTATACTTGCGCACTTGGGAGGCCCCTTTGAAGTAAGTCGCACTGGCCAAATCAATCTGACTTTGTGCCTCATCACGAATGCCCGCGAACGAGGTATGTATCATTCCTGGACAAAGCTACCTTTACACCAAAGATGCAGATTTTATTATACGGTGTCGGGCTTCGAATTCAGGGAATGTTTAGAGATGCGGCCATATGGTTTTGCGATCGTACAATGCAGATGGGCTTTGTCGCATATTTGGACCAGCCAGTCGGGCAATATCCCGGTGGTACTGTATTCAAGGGTCTCTACACGAGGGTTGTACAAGGAGACATCCCCCACTGATCTTAATCTGATAGGAACGATGCCGCTCATCCTTTTAGTTAAAGATGACATAGACACTGCCGCAGCAGAAATGAAAGAGGTTGTCGGGAATCACGGGTTTGGCCATGCCAACTCATCCAAGCGGAAACGGCTTATGAGCTGCTCTGTTATATGTCGGTGGATTGGACAAATGCCAGGCTGTAGCTAATAAGTTTCCAACACGACCATATATCCGTGCCCTAATTCAGCCGTGCGGGAATGATTATGTACCAAAACAACTCAAAGACATTCATGCGTCATTGCATATTGAAACAATGTCATCCGGCACATGGATCATGAGCTGGCTTACAATCTCCGTCATTGGGGCCCAGTCCAAGTCGCCTTGCACTGTTCTGAGAGGATGGCCACTATAGAGTACACGAACAAAGAATTGACGCGCATGGGTTTTCCTAAGTCAGTCAGCCGCAGCTTTTCTATGTTAGATATAAGCTCAGATTCATGTGCATACCAGACTTCAAAAGCAATATTAGATCCCATTCCTGGCCACCTGAGTCGCTGGATGCCCATGGCACCAAGCACCGGCCCCAAGTCGCCATCATGTACGAAGTTGTGGGTGTATGCTCGGCCCAGTGTTTCCAGAGACGTGGCTTCCAGGCGCACTGCAATTTCTTTCAGGAAGAGACCCCCAGTCAATTGAATATACCGAGAAGCGTGCTCGTTCTGACGCCACCAATAGTTCCATTCCCAGTCACCCGCCCGAAAGACTTTGTAAACTTCGTCTTCGGTAACGCAAGCAGTCGGATCAGCCCGACTGCATGGTAATCGGTACCCATTGCACAATCGTGCCTGGAAGGTGTCGGCGAAATGATCAAAAGTGGTCATCCAATCCGTTGTGTTTGCGTGCAAAAGATGTGCAAGTCGGTCGCGAAGAGGTCTGGTCACTTCAAGATGTTCCTTCCAGCGCTCTGTAGACTGGATCCTCGCAAGTAATTTTGACCGAGCTGGACACGGATATCCTTGGTGAATGGTGTCTATGGCTGGTGGTTGCTGATGTAGGGGTATCGGCTCGCGATGGTTCGGCCAAATACCTCCCAGAACAGCGCCAGCGGTGACCTGGGTTAATGGGGAGCTGCTCGACCGAAACCAGACCTTGATTGGATCGGGCAAAGATGGAAGTAGCTTCATCAAGTTGCCGTACACTGCCCATAGATCTCGTCCATGTTGGTACCCATCCAAGATGCCACCAAGAGTAAGCTGCGGGAACTGGCAGGAGCCATTGACAAAGTCTATCAGGAAAGGATTGGTTGGATCCGAGTATGTCTGTGCATAGACCTCAAGTCCTGCCATTGAAGAAGAGTCGCTAGCTGCGGGTCCAGCATAGGTATACGGATGCACATTGTCACAATGATATGTTTGATCCTGTGTACGGGGTCAGAACCCCTGTGAATCAATGAATTGAAGTAACAAACCTCGCCCCCTGGCGGAATATTGTATGCTGTACGGCGCTGATGGCGCTGGATATATTCCACATAGACCAATTGAGCCTTTACTGAGCCATTCTGCACTGGTGGAGGAGGCTGGTAGCGATCTGAATGGGGATGAGGCATACTGCAGTAATCATAAGCTGCGGACCCCATCGATGAGGCTTCCTCGGCAGGAGCAGTGAACATCTCCTGAAACGAACGGCCTGCACCATCAGTTATGTACGATTCTGAATCCAGAGGTGGATAGAAGGTGTCTTCGGGGGCCACGGTGTAGGTCCCCGGGTTGATCAGAGAAAACCCAATGGAAAACATCTTGCTGGGGTCGAGCAAAACTGCCCAGACAAGTGAGAATGTCATGATTTCCCTTGGGTATATCCCCAGTAGAGGATCATCGAATGTGGAGGTCGTGTCGGGCGAATCATCAACATAATATTCAGGCGACAAGGCATCGAGGCACGTGCATTAGCGCGGTTTCGCGTCTCCTCTCCCCATTGCCTCCTCGCCCTATACAAATACTCTCCTGCTCTCATGCTTCCGCCTCGAGTCGTCCTTCGAGGGACTATGTTGAAGTTTCATATTCTTCTCTTTTGAAATGCCCATTCCTCTGCACCCGAGTTGGATGTGCCCTGTGCGAGAACGCGTCATGACGACATACAATTGAAAGGCCTCGAAGTCGAGTTTCCAGAACTAATACTGACATGCTTGTGATTTTCTTTGCAAATCTGCATCTTTTCGGGCAATACACACCCATCATTTCCGCGTCTGAAATGCCTCCTTTGACATGCATATTGCAATCGCTGGAGGTACTAATCCTTCACTGAGAGCTTCATCGTCTCTGCTCAACTCACCACCCACGGTCGCTATGTCCCTGTCATCCTGTCCCGTGAAGCCAAGGCATAATTCAACCCGGCCGTCTCCTCACAACACCATGCGGAAGTTCGTGGCGTGGATTATACCTCTCACCCATCACTCGTGGCTGGCCTTCGCGACGTGGAGATAGTAATCAATGTCTTGCTCATTCCCGGCCCAGACTGGGTGACAACCCAGTTGAAACTTCTTCATGCTGCCGAAGAAGCTGGCTGCCGATGCTTCGTTCGTCCGGATTTGCTTTCCTGCACCGGTGCCCAAGCGAGGGTGGATCTGCTCGACGCGAAATATCGGCCAGGCGAGCTGTTCAGAGTTCTGTCAACAAGGGTAAAATAGATGCCGCTCCACTTCCCATGTGGCATGTTTATGAATTACCCTGTACATGACTGCCCTGACCATCAGCCCGACATGATGCCCTTGCAGTATTTCAAGCAAGGCCATTCCTCATCCTCCTAGAAGATCCCAAATCCTCCAGGATTGATCTACAGTGAAATCCAATGGGGTCGGTTTCCTAGCCTGAACCACGACCGACGTTCTGGATGTGGGCCGGTTTCTCGTTGCTGCGCTTAATCTGGAGGGACCATAGGCTAGCTGAGAACTGGGAATGGCTGGAGAAGCCTTGAGCATCAGAGCTGATCACAGTCTGCGAGCAATATAAAATATCAGTTGATACCTGCATCTTAACAGAAGACAAACAACGATTGGATCTCGAGTCAATCTCACCGGATCATATCATCAAGCGCAGGGAGTGCCAACTAGCAATTGTTTGCGCGAATGATGGGTCTGACCAGTCGTATCGCCTTCCCTGAATCAAATTTGCTCAGTACAGCTAACCACAATCGACCACCAAATGCAGCGCGCCATTGGCGGATTGGCGAATGAGTTACATGTAGACGGTGCGATCGGCTCCTCCATTGTCATTTCTACATAACCCAAAGTCGGTGACAAGATCTTGCCGATGTAAAACCTTTCGTTCATAGTTTCTCATTCTTTCTCCTGTTATCTACTGGCAACATTCTCAGGACTAGGCATTTTAATGTTCTGCTGGTGTTCACTACAGGTACTCAATACAAGTGTTCATTTATACTTATTGATGAACTCCGCGAGTGCCTTATTCACCTCTGGCGGATGAGAGGAATTCAGGAAATGAGCGCCCCCATCTACTGGCACCAAACGCGCATCTGATGATCCAGTAAATAGCTTTATTTCTTCTGTAGCATTGGCCACTGAGAACACGGCATCATCGGTGCCCTGCGTCTGGTTAGATGTGGGTTGGGGGATTGTGCAGAGGGGAACATACATGCAACCACAGCACTGGGCATCGAATATCTGCGAGTCGAAGATGTAATGTGCCCCGTTCAGCCAGATTTATTGCCGCCATGCGAATTCGTCGACGACCATCATCACCGCGGTAGTTGTCTTTCATGGTCTTCCGCCAAAATTCGCGTTGCTCGGACGAATACTCGTTCAAGCTGATATCAATAAGTGCGTCGCAATATCCATTGTCGGGTTCGAATCCTGGAGTTGCCGTGTTGCTTGTCCACTGGTTGATGAAACCAGTAATGATTGTTGAGCCATCCCAGCAGTGCAGCTGGCGGCTGCGCTCCGATTCGCAGTCCATAGATGTACCAACAGGGATGATTCCGGCAATCTAAAAACATTAGCCATGAGGTGGCATCGGTGTCAATCAGACTAGTACCTTCTCTGGTCGTAGCAACGCCATCTGCACGGTGATCCACCCGCCCTGGCTTGTTCCCAGGGCAAATGCACGATCAATTCCTAGAGCGTCCAGAACTTGGAGGTTCATCTCCGCCGTATCCCAATAAGTCCAGTGTTCACGAGCCGTGCGCGTCTGGCCATGACCCAGTAGCTCAATAGCCACTAGGTTGAATTGATCAGTCAGGTCGGAGCTTTCAAACTGGTCCCGAAACAGCTCTGATGAGGTGGTAAAGGCGTTCACCAGTACCACCGTTGGCTTGTTGCGATCGTACTCCTGGGGCATCTGATAGGCAGCATCTATGCCTCCCAAGTGGGCGACATGAATGGTCTTGGTATTGGGCATTGTGATTCCTTTGTCGTTCCAAGTTATACATCTCGTCATTTACGTCTGGTCCGATATTTATGTTCCCAGTGCTTCTTGGCTCGCACACCAAAGTTTCACGCGGAGTTAGGGTCGGTGGAGCGGGAGCAAAACTTGGCAAGTGAGGGGCAACGGGCCCATTTGCGATATTTACTCGGACTGTCGGGGAAATAAAAAACATGTGCATTACACTCGATGCCCACAATTTTTGGCATTAGTGTTCGTGTCTAAATGTCTTCTGCCAGTTCCACTACGGGGCCGGTGAATCGCTTCTTCCCGTTGAACAGATAATAGTATACTGCGCCGATGAGAACCCAGCCCATGGTCACTACCACGCAGTAGTTCATGTTTTCTGGCGTCACCGGCATCACAGTCGGAAATGTGCTAAATACCATCGCCAGCAACAGCCACATCATGGCCACCACATTCACCACAGGTCCCAATCGTGGTCCCAAATTAAATACCCCAGTTCCCATTCCACGCACAACAGAGGCGGAGACTCGTCGACCATACATAAACATAAACAGAATAGGTGAGAAATACGACGCATACATGCCTAGGATGGCCATGGACAGCACCGCATTAAAGGCCGTAGAGCTGCCCATGTAAATTAGACCCAGAAGCATCTGCAGAAATGTCACGACCAGCACCATTCGAACAGGGACCTTAAGAGTCGGATTGACCATCGAGAGGAATGCTGAGCTTGGCAGCCCACGGTCGCGTGCAAATGCCCATGCTGTACGACTGGTTGAAGTCGTGCCAGCGGCATTGGCCGCCAAGGCGATCAGGGTAACACATAATGCTAGAATAGATGCTCCTGCTGGTGAGCGGGTGACATTCAGGAAGAGCTGCATGAATGGGAACCCGATTTTAGATTCGAGAAGAGTCGTGAGATCTCCCATCCCAAAAAGCAGCACGATTGCGTATACCAACCCCACGAGGCCGTTGATGGCAACGCTACCCACCATAGCTAAAGGCACATTTCTTGACGGCTTTGGAAGCTCTTCACTTAGATGACAAGCTGCATCATAACTAGGGCATATGGTCAGCTACACCCACAATTGGCTCGTGCAAGCCGGGGAGATCTCATACCCAAGAAAGGGGTATACGGCACTCAACAACCCGACCAGCCAGGACACTCCGTCATTGTCCCAGCCACTGGTGTTCGAGAACTCTGTGAAGACATAGGTCGCAGAATGTTTCGATGACATGGCTCCTAGCACACACACGACAGCAATGAAACCCACCATATGAAGTATTCCTATTTGTCTCTCAGCTACCATATGCGGATCTTTGAAGAAACGAAGAGCTTACCAGCTGCAGTATTGGTATGCGGTAGGATCTTAGACCCAAATATATTAACAGCAGCCGAGTAGGCTACGATCAGCCAGTAGAATAGCATTCCTTGCCATCGCGTCGGAACATAGGTATCAAGATGGTTGAGGGTGATGAGAGCCTGCAGCTGCAAACCAGCGGCAAAGGCTGCAGATGCAGTGAACACTATCTGGCCTCCAATAGAGATCCATCCGGTGAACCAAGACGCAGTGGCCCGATACGACTCAGGGGAGAGGCAATAGACCCAGTGATATTGACCTGACGACCTGTCAGTCCTCCAGGTTGGACAAAGGGGAAAGTGCGAGGGCTTAGTGTTTCCATACCTCCTGCCGTCGGATATATCGAAGCAATCTCACCAAGCGAGAGTACGACAAAAATTGTACCGATCAAGGCAATAATGCTAAGTCCGAAGTGCGATTAACATCGACCCTTGCTGGAAGACTCCGGGCCTACCGAACATCAAGACTCACTAATTATAGAATAGACAGGGTGCTCCGCCGTTGGTCAGAGCAGTGGACACTACCGAGGAAAGGGCCTCCCAAGTGGCCATCAAGGATATCTGAAGGCACACGATGGACCACAAGGAAAACTCTCGACGAAGCTCCTGCACATGCCCGAAGGCAGCCAGCTGCTCCTCATCGCTGATGGGCTTCTCCGGAGCGGCCACCTTGACATCCGAATCTGAGAACGTATGCATCTGTGCTCACAGCACGCAAAATGGTATGTAACCGATTTGGAGGAATTCGATTGCCGAGAAACTACAGAACTGGGCAACGCTCCTATATATTCCCGAGTAGCCGGCGATATGGCTGTCAGCCTCTCTAGCACGGTCGAAGGCCGCATTTTCTTCACTGCATAGCCGGAAAAGGGAAGCCTGTTGATAACAAAATTCTAAGCATTTGCTTACTTTTCGCTTAGGTGGACCCTTCCAGCAACTCGACGGGCTCGCTAAGTGGCCCTTTCTTTTTAAAGGATCGTCTTTCCCCGCATTCTATCGCGGAAATCGTTCCGGAAAGGCCCCGTAGAGGTTTTTTTTATCATATTTCACTTCTGCGATTGGAGAATTCTTGTTCTGGATCTCTATCGACGATGGCTCGTGAGTATCACATCACATTATCACTTATAATTGCCATATCGGATTAGGAGATAAGATTAATTCAACACTTTGTCAAATCCGATTAGGAAAGGACGCGTCTGCGGATATGGAGTAGATCCAGCCCTGTAGCTACTGTAGATTACCGAGCACGAGGTCGGATTGACCGATAAGATTTTTAGTCAAACCGTTACACAACCCACCTACCTTGGGGTGTCAAGCTTGTTTCTCCGCAGGCGAGTAGTACCAGTAGATTATCAATTTAAATTGACGAAAAAAGACTAAATCACTTGTCGACCAAGTCCATCGGCGGCGATTCATTATCCTTCGGAAAGGCGGAAACGCGGAGCATAAATGTTCAGGTGACCCACACTGATTGTCGGAAACCGGAACGGAAGGCTTACTATTCCGAGCATTTGAAGGTGCAGGTCGAGGTCACTTAAAGCATTGCCTTTCCCAAGTCAAGATTCTTACACCTCGCATCTACGCAAGAATGGCGCACCCACTCGCTATCCTCTCCTCGGCGGAGACTAACTTGGCCCGCGATGTTATCAAGGGCGTTCACCCCAATACCGTCATTGATTTCCGAGAAATCTTCCTGCAGGAGCCGCCCAAGGCGCAGCTCGTCGAGTTCCTAGCTCTCGAACATGCTGGTCGGTTAAGCCCAACGACCCCCCGTCCACCTCGTCTGGCGCTTTGTCAGTATGATGTGATTGGTTCCGACCGGATCCCTCAGTTTCATGAATCTGTGGTTGATGTAGTCTCTCAGACACGAGTCAAGCACACTATTGTGGGAAAGCAGCACCATGCCAGCCTTACACTGTAAGTCAATCAGTCTAATAAATCCTAGCCTTGCCACTAACGATGGAAAGAAACGAATTTGATGTGTTGGTAGATCGGTGCATGAGTTCTCCTTTGTTCCAGCAGGCCCTCGCCGAATTTCAGCTGCCAGAAGGCTTCGAGGTGGTTATCGAGCCGTGGCCCTATGGCGGTCTCGACCACACCGATGAAAACCGGCGATATTTTCAGGGCCTTTGCTTTGCTAAGGATACGCGATCGGGAAATGAGGATACCAACTTCTACTCCTTCCCTCTGCCAGTGATCCCGGTGATGGATGCTCACACACAAGAGATCATTCGCGTTGATCGGCCTGCGACGGGTGGTAAAGGCGATGGACTGTTGGAACAGACCTTTAAGCGGGATATCATCGGACACTGCAAGCCATCAGAGTACGTGCCCGAGCTCCTCCCAGAAGGCACTCGCAAGGACCTCAAGCCGTTGAATGTCGTTCAGCCAGAGGGCCCATCCTTCCGTGTCACCAACGAGTCTCTGGTAGAGTGGCAAAAGTGGCGATTTCGTGTGGCATTTAACCCTCGCGAAGGTGCCACTATCCACGACGTATGGTATGATGGACGCAGTGTCATGCATCGTGTGGCGGTCAGCGAAATGGTATGTCTCTTATCACCGTCCTCTTCGGACTAGAACCCCCCCTCCAACACCCACCCAAAAGTTCAAACTAATAAAATAATACTTAGACTGTGCCCTATGCCGATCCACGACCACCTTTCCACCGTAAACAGGCCTTCGATTTTGGAGATGGCGGCGGTGGCAACATGGCTAACAATCTCTCACTGGGCTGCGACTGTCTTGGTGTCATCAAATACTTTGACGCCGTGATCACCCAGCCCGATGGCACAGCCCAGGCTCTTCCCAACGCTATTTGCCTTCACGAACAGGATAATGGTATTGGTTGGAAGCACTCGAACTGGCGCACAGGCCGTGCGGTTGTCACACGCCACCGAGAACTGGTTGTTCAGTTTATTATAACATTGGCCAACTACGAATACATTTTTGCATACAAGTTCGATCAATCTGGCGGCATCACAGTTGAGTCCCGTGCAACTGGCATTTTGAACGTCGTGAACATCGATGCTGGCAAGGTCAGTGAGTACGGCAATGTCGTGAGTGGCGGTGTCCTGGCTCAAAACCACCAGCACATTTTCTGTGTCCGCATCGACCCTGCAATCGACGGTCACAATAATTCTGTTGTGGTGGAAGAGTCTCACCCTGTTCCCATGAATGCCACCACAAATCCCAATGGAAACTTCTACCAGGTCACAAAGAAGACTGTTGAGCGTGCTTCCTGGGTCGATGCAGCTCCTCAATTAAACCGCACAATCAAAATGATCAATCCTCACAAAACAAACCCCATCAGCGGGAATCCCGTCGGGTACAAGTTCATCCCGTTGGCCACTCAAACGTTGCTAGCAGATCCGGAGTCGGTCCAGGCACGACGGGCTCTATTTGCCCAGCATCATGTTTGGGTGACCAAATTCCGTGAGGGTGAGCTATACGCTGGAGGTCGGTATACCCTGCAAAGCCAGAGTGAAGTCGATGGTGTAGCCGATGCCGTTCGTCGGGGCGACGCTGTTGAAGACACCGATGTCGTGGTCTGGAACACATTCGGTATCACTCATAATCCCCGCGTTGAAGACTGGCCCGTGATGCCAGTGGAAATTTTCCAGGTGATGATTCGTCCTGCGGACTTCTTTACTGCCAACCCTTCGATCGATGTGCCGTCCAACAAGAACGGCTCGTCGAGGCTGGCAGACTCAGAATGTTGCCGCGAAGCACACATCTAGATTGCGATGTCTTTATGAAGACTTGGATAGGCATGACAGTTGTATTCTAGTGAAATGACCATTATGATGTTGCCTTGGAGACCTTCTAGCGAGAAACCATGCATTCAGTCTGCTTCATATTATTATTAAACAGGATCGTAGCAATTTCGAATCTCTACCCGAAAGAGCAGATACATAATTCAAACTTCGAATCTTACGTACCGAGGTAATGCTCCCTCAGTAAGAGATACAATACACTGTAGACCGTCAAAAAAAAATTTCACAGCGAAGATGAGTAGTGCAGGTTAAGAAAAAAAAAAAAAAAAAAAAAAAAAAAGAATAGGAAACGAGTCCGTACGATAATATAACAAGGTCTAATGGACGTCTCTCTAGTGAAGGAGTGGAGAAAGTGGAAGGTGGAAATGGGGAAGGAGGCGAGTTGTTCTTATCGCTCCCTCTTCTTATCTTCGGAATGTTCTTTCCGCTCGCCCTCATTCCGTCTACACCCAATTTCACGTCCATATTTGTATTTCAAGGTATTCTGTCTGAAGGATGATCGCCGACTCTGCCAGACCAGATGATGATCCATCTGCCCATAGGCCACGAAAAAGGGGTAAATATACGCAAGTCGCCTGGTATGTCCGATCCCCGGCCTTTTCCTGGCTCGCGGACCAGAATATTAACCGGCCTAGCAACGAATGCAAACGCCGTAAGCTAAAATGCAGCGGAGGAGAAACCTGCACAAGATGTTTGCGAGACCAGATTGAATGTGTCTATCCTGTCTCTCGTCCAGCAGGGTCAACGCGAGAGACTGAAGTCCAGGATGATCGGTGTGTGGTGTCCCACGAACACGATGACCTAGACCTCGTTGCCCTATGGTCATTCTCCATTTGTATCCTCTGTGGCTGATCTTTACCCCAGAGTTCAAACGCATTTACAGACTGTGGATTTTCAGCTTGAGACTTTGAGAGAGGAGATGCGCTCTCTTTCCGCGCGTCTGTTTGAGCTCGAATCCGCTGGCCCTACTCCATCCTCAAAACTTTCCGCTAGCGGGCCACCCGGATCTCTCCAGCGTATTCTTAATCCTCCAAAATCTCCTACTTATGTCGGCCCTACAAGTGCCGAATTTGGACTGAATCGGCAGTCCAGGCCTTCCTCCCACGCGCAAAGTCATGATTCCCCTGTGGGCGACGAGGAAGGTGACGACCTTGATTTATCAACTACAGCTCAGAGTCCTACTCCCTTGGACCGGGACAAGGCATTGGATGGTGGGGACCCCCTTAGTGGCCTCGGGCTGCAGGAGACCTTACGCCTGGTGCAGGTGTATGAGGATACTGTTGGAATCATGTATCCGTGTGTTGACTTGGCCAGTCTGCGTGCATACGTGGTCGAGTTTTATCATTCTCAAGACCCAGCGTTTGTTATCACGTCGGACCTATCGCGACCAGACTCAGACCAGGATTGGTTCCATGCGCGCGACATTCAAGTCCTGAAAATCCTTCTAGCCACCGCTCTCCTGGTCGACTCCCATGGTCGGAGTGAGCGTGCGGCTCAGCTGGCTGATAGTGTCGAAGACCGATTTGCCAGTCGCTTGAAAATTGCCGAGGTGGACATGAAGGAAATTCTCATCCTCACGCTATTGGTATGTAAGCCTCGTACAATCTCTGGTCACTATTGGCTTACACAAAGACTTGGGATATAGTCGATCTTCCATTCCTACCGCGATGACGAGGTTATAGCCTGGCGCCTGACTGGCATGGCAGCCCGCGGCAGTATGGAATTAGGTCTACACTGCCAAGAGACGTGGCAAAAGTCTGGGGGCGTGTTTCCGGGTGCCTTGGAATGGATGTGGGCAAGCCGACTGTTTTGGTGCATTTATGTGCTAGATAGGAAATGGTCGTTTGGAACGGGCTTGCCTTTCGCCATCCAGGACTCGGACATGGACACCAACTTGCCCGAGCCCGGACACTCGACACCATATTTGACTTGCATGATCACATATGCTCGTCTCAGCACCAAGATATGGGGCCTCGTTGTTGGCTGGCAAACCCGGTCGCGCGAAGCCATTTCAGAAGGATGCGCCTTCCTAGATGCGCAGGTTCAAGAATGGGTGCGATCCATCCCACGAGAATTGCGCTTCGATCCGCACTGGAGATCTCCATCAGGACCGGAGCATACCGATCGTGCAATGATGCTGCAAGTGCTACTGGCTCTCCAGGCAAACCAACTTCGAATTCTTGTTTATCGCCAAAATCTGCTTACTAGTGAGAGGATCGCAGATGATCCGACGGGCGCCTCCACAGCGGTGGAAACGGCGAAAAGCACGGTTCACATGCTGGCCTACTTTAGTCGTGTCTCCGAAATGTACTTCCAACGGCCTGAACCATTCAACTACTTCTTGATATCGGCCCTTGCAGCCCTGTTTCTGGCCGTGCTACATGCCCCAGCGCGCTTTAGCCATGCCTGTCGACCTGAATTCTACACGGCGGTTGATATGGTACGCCGCTCTGCAACTCGCGCCCGCATCTCTCGTCGCTTGCAGAAGATCATTCGCAGTCTCAAGCGAATCCAGCTAAACATACGATGGCAGAGCAACCCAGATCTGAAATCATCCTTGGATAAAGGTCGCGCCCCGCGTGAGGCGATTGAACCTCTATTAGCCTCCAACTCTCACTCTCAAGCCTCCTTTCAACCTAAGACGACCGCGTCGCGTAATTTTGTTGACTCGACGCCGCAATCATCTGCGACGGAATCGCCATATACACAGAATGTCCCCAGCCTCTATCAAACATCCGGCATTCCAACTCCTCAGCTCTCGTCCGCACCATTCTGGCCACTTTCTCCCGGTGTAGCCGGCGAGCACGATTCTAATGGATGTGAGGATCTGAGTAGTTTCTTTGAGATTGCAGGTGGGCTCTACTTTGATCCTCGAGCCGGCACTAATTATGCGACCGGAATGGAGACGGGGGTGTCTTATGCCGACGGCGGGCGGGGACACGATGCTCTAGACGCGTTTCAGGCTGAAAATGAGGCGTTGACCAGAGTTATGGCTGATTTATTGTGAAGGGACCTTCTGCTCCCAACTTCTCCAGCGCCTCTGTACATAGCTACGCCAGCGTCGGTTAAAAATGCTGAGGTAGCCAGTCATCTGCGCCAATCCTCCTCTTATTAACCGACTGAAGAAACTCCCCCGAAATTTCAGGACGACGGAAGGTTCCTTACGTGCTACCGGAGAGGAGTACAAGATCAATGTCTGCCGATCAACTTCCGACCAGCGGGTTTGTACGTCATTTTTATCGCTTCTTGGGGAGCTTTAGACCACATTTCTCTCGCTGCTTATTAGGTCGATGCCGATGGCACTGCTTGCACTAGTAGTGGTGGCACAACTGTACTGGCAAGCCACGGTACATTCTATGGTCCCGGTGGACAGTAAGTCGCTCCACTCTTGGATAGGTCTCCTTGGGATATCCATTTGACCACCAGCTGATTTTGCACAGGGGGATATACGATGACCCAAGCTTTGGTCCGGTTCTTTACTACCACTACGTTGACACAACTGTTGGCTATGCGGACAGCGATAAACTCTTTGGGTGGAACGTAATCGACTTTTCAAGTGGATGGCCAGTCGTTTAGAGACGGAGCAAACAGCTTGCTTCGTGAGCACGATTGGTGTTTACGCGTCTTTCAGGCCAACTACTTGCTTAGTAGTAGCACGGGGATCGTCTTATCTATCTATTCATCTATTGCTACGAACAGAATTGACCTTGCGAACATTTTGAAGATGTAAATCAAATTGAAAATCTCATTCTGTCTTCTGCATTTCAACTTCCACGAGTGAAAGACGTCTATACCTTTTCGCTACTACCAATTATGTCCATCCATCGCGTCATCTCCTCGGCTAGAACGTGAATGCCTTGATCCATGAGTTCACAAAGATACACCCACTCACCGTTCCATACCTAAATATGGCCCTTGTGGCTCATAATCGCCGTGAAGATTGCCAACGCTTGGAGCCATGAAGTCTACTCCAGCTCGAATGAACTCCTCAATGTCCTCTGGGCTGATCAGAATGTCTCGAGAGACGTCAGATGTCATAGCCCATTTTGGGCGTAGGTGACTTCACCTTCGAGGCCTTCTATATCTTATATAACATTCTCTACCCTTCAATCCGACCGGTCTCGCCCTCGACGGAGATTCTTCATGCGTGGCAGTACTCACGTAAGATTCGAGTCTTTTTCCAAGTTTTTCTCCTTCTCGTAACGACTCATGTCAACCATAATCAAGTCAATTGAAAAGTTGTTTGCCACGTATTTAATCTCTCTCCAAGTCTTGTGCATGGTCATAATGAATGGATCTAGGGGTTGACGCACGCTTGGCGGCGGCGGCGGCAAAGAGCTGAATGATCAAGGGTGAACGCCGCTGCTCAGCCGCATGCACAAATGTCGTGATGTGCTCGACATTTCATCCGATGCTGATCAATGAATTTAATGAAACTGTTTTTGATGCATAGGACTCACACAATTGCTGCTAGTGCGCCAGGGGCCCCCTTTCGGCAACCATCAGAATTTGATACGTCTGATTGCTGTGTCGCCAGTTCATGGTGGGTGCAACGCTACAACGCGTAAAATCATTCGAAGTTTGTGGCAACTAACTGACAGCGCAGTCATGCATGATTTATATGCTGGAGATTCTAGTTGAGGGAAATCACTGATTGACCCCGTGTCGAGTTGCAGTCCCACATGGACCACCCAACCTTGGAAGTTTGCTAAGGCTCAAGGCGCTCAGACCTTGAGATGCTTCTGAAGCAAGCGTTAGTGAGCTTGAACAGATATGCAATGCTCTTCTTATGGCAATATCTACTATTTGCGAGTACTTAGGCTTTTTCTCATCATCTACAAGCATTTCGGTTGCGTTCTAACACGGCTATAGCGTAGCGTGGCGTTGCGACCTGTCTTTTGCCTACACGCTGCGGGACTTCCCCACTGGAATGAATGTATTCCGCTCATTCGCCAATAATGGTCGCGCTAAATTGTGCGCCTCGCGACGCGCTCAAATTCACCTTGCGAATCTCCCCAGTTTTTTCCCGTGTAACGATGGCTAGAGCCGAAGCTGTTCGACCAAAAAGGAAATCACGAGGCCGCGGCCTACGGGCTACTACGGGATGGTATGTGCGCGCTTTTGGTATCGGGGAATTTAGACTAATTTTAAAATTAGCGTCATCTGCAAGAAAAGACATGTCAAGTGTGACGAAGTAGGCCCCTTGCCTCCATACAGATGGTTGACATGACAAACGAGAGGCTGACTAGAGCTACAGGCCCAGCCCCAATGTGGCCCCTGTGCAAAGGGTCAGCGCCCATGCGTATATAGACTTCAGAACTCTCCACACAGTCGCCCCTCTGCGGTAGAGACCTCTAAATCACCGGCCAATAGTCAAGTGGCCATCCATGAGCCTTTGCGGGAACTAGTCGACGCCTGTGACCGGGAGATCCCTCTTCATCTAGATGAATCCCACGACAGACGTCTTCTAGGAACAACAGGACCAGCAAATACTATTGTAGCTTCGCCCTTCCTCACAGCTTCACGGTCGGCCCATGGGTACGTTCCCTCACCCGGAACCGAAAGCTCGGTTTCTACAAAGCTAGCACCTCTAAGTTGGTTCGAGCTCTTGGCTACAGACGCTGCAAATGCAGATGATCGTTTTTTTCTATCGCTACCGCAGCACTTTCCACCGGCACAGGTTAAAGACGAAGATCCGCAAAATAGCGCCAACTTACAACCAAGAAATCCAAGAGAACGTGAAAGCTTCTATGCGGCTGCATTTAGGAAGGATCCAGAAGCTGAAGAACGACTGGCCTCACAAACGATAAACGATCACACAGTCTTTGATGACCCATCATCCTGGACCACCAGTGCTCCGATTACCTTGTCCAATCTTGAACATCGGCTCTTCACGCACTTTGTGAGAGTTTCTAGCCAGTGGCTTGATTTCTATGATCAGGTTAAACACTTCTCGTCCGTGGTACCACATCTGGCTCTCAGAAATTTGGGCTTAATGAGAGCGCTACTCGCCCTCTCCGCGCGTCACTTGTCTCTTGACCTAGCTGGTTCTGAAGGGTTTGAAAAATATACTGTCGATCGCAACCTGGCCGTTCAATACTACTTTGAAACGCTTCACTACTTGAACAAAGCTATGCGACATCCTTCCTATGCCCGCAGCCATGAAGTGATAGCAACCTCCATTCTAATCAGCACGTATGAGATGATTGATGGATCCAACCAGGATTGGGAGCGACATCTGAAAGGGGTTTTTTGGATACAACGGTTCCAAGACAATAATGGAGAGTCAGGTGGTCTACGACAAGCTGTCTGGTGGGCTTGGCTTCGACAGGATGTCTGGGTTGCGATGCGTGAGCGACGTCGTGTATTCAGCTTCTGGCAGCCGAAAAAGCCTCTATCCGTATTGACTGCCAGCGAGCTCGCAACCCGTGCCACTTTTCTCCTGGCGCAATGTGTCAACTATGCATCAGAAGAGGAGCAAGATTCCTCAGATCTATCCCGGCGTCTAGGGCGTGGCCGTGAACTGCTGTACTTGCTTCAGGAATGGCACGATCATTTGCCCCCTGAGTATAACCCTCTCCCCATAGTCTCTCATACTGACACATTTCCCCCCATCTGGGTCCATCCATCGCCTTACACTGCCGCTTTACAAATCCACAGTCTTGCTCGCATCGTCGTCATTCTCAATCGCCCTTCCACCGGTGGCTTCGAAGATTACCGAGCTGCACAGAAGATCTTGACCATTTCCGTCAATACTATTTGTGGTATTGCTCGAACAATTGACGAACAAGATCATTCGGCAAACATTGTTTCTCTTCAATGCTTATTTGGAGGTGAGCCTCCGTACGGACTACTAGGGATAACTAACTAAGTCGTGATAGCTGGCATGTGTGTGTCCACTCCACATGAGAGATTCAATCTCCTGGATTTACTGGATACTTGTCAGCAGCGAGTCCACTGGCCCCTGTCCTCCCTTCGCAAGGAACTCGAGATCGAATGCGGCAGAGATGAGTTCTCTGCATGTCCCGGTTGAAGGCGCCAAGCATAATCGTGACAGCCAAAACTTTCGCTTCATATCTGATTATCCTCCTTGCCGACTTGCTCAAACCCCCATTGAGATTTCTTATATGATAAACAGGCATCTTCAAAATCGTGGGCCAATGAGTGGAAACATAACGCCTCATAGAATTCATTGTCGTCGTGTCTCTATCTGCAAATTGACGACCCTAGCATCCTGGGTTGTCTTTGAGCAGATCTTTTGGATATTCTACCCCACCATGGACTTCAATAATGGTTATTAGGTTGAATACTCGGAGATGTGGTCTGGGTGGAGGTTGGACCTTTTTGATGATACATTTCCCCTCCTTATCTCCACATATAGGGCATGGACTCGTTGCACATCCAGGTCGATTGATTTGTCCTGAAATCGACACTAGTTTCGCTGCTTCGGACACAGTGATGGTAGCCATGGCCGACTTTGCCCCGTCATGTGCCGGAAGTCAAGGCCACAATCTTCATTCATTGTTCTGTGTTGCGTCGGATACCGTTCCGTGTGAAAAAAGGCGATTTTCACAATATTGATGGCACTTGAGGCTCTCGCCATTGTTCAAGTCAGTTGAGTCCTGATTCTCAGTATCTGGAGTATGGGCCATACATTCCTCTACCGGGGATACGTAGAAATCGATGAGATTATCGAAATCTTCGAGTTTGTGTTTTCAACTTTGTTGAAGAAGTATTCAGTTTAAGTGGCCTCGATTCCTACGATACCCAGGTACTTTACCTGCACGTGTGAAGATGGTATCGGTCGTCCAGGGAAATTCTAGCGCAACAGCAAAACCAGATATGTAAGGATACAAAGACAATAACACTCAAGGCCAGCAGGGCCGATATCGCAGAACATCCCATCATATACTAGGGGCTATCGGTATCCGGGAAGAGGCACTAAAAACCCTAGTCAGTATTGTCAAAAGCTCAGATCGTTGACAAGAGAGAACTTATCGAGCCGTGAATTTGAGTCAGACTTCATAAGGCATTGACCAAAGCCAAGCTCATAGATGAGCGACGGCAACATAATTTCCTCACTTTGAGAGACGTCTGGATGTTGCAGTGGAGTCGGGAAATATGATGAGAGATATCAAGGCAAATCCAAGGCTTGTGGCGCCCGCCACAATGAACAACCGTCGCCATCGTTTAATTCCATATGCACTTTTGAGGTTGTCAACAAAAACAGCGGCCAGTAATCTCCAATGAGTCTTGAGAGAATGGCTGCTGAAATATATACGCCATATCGTTTAGATTGTTCGGTTCGTTTGTAAGACTATGAGAGGGAAAAAACGCCGGTCAACCCCGCTTTAACACATCTGATGATGACTGCCATGAGGCAGGATTGTAGCCCCCAAATGAATATAATACCCGGAAGGAAGAGTGACAGCCGTGCGTGGCCTAAAACGAGTCTATGGGTATAAATAGAGTGAGTTGCGTATAGGAAGGGGGGCATCCTGACTGACTTGCTTGGCACCTCAAATGCCGCATAGCGTACAAAGTACACCACCAAAGCGATGGATTACTCGCTAGAGTTCCGTTTGAGATCTTTTCATGCCCGATATCTTTGCATTTCTGATACTTGTATTGGTAGACTGTTAGCGGACTGGCCCTTCGAGAGAGCCCATAGTGATATGTCGCAAACTTTGTGCGATCCGGATAAGACAGTAGGTAAGTGATCCATATTGCTGGGAGGAGGGTTAAATAGATCTTTCGAACTGGAGCCCTTTTTCTTCCTCGGAAGTAAAGGTTGTGTTTCTTGAATGCTAGTTTTGATGTCATTCTTAGCATGAGCCTCATCATCAGCGGAACCCATGGTGGTGGGTCTTGAGAGCAGAGAAGAAATGCGGTAACACTCGCTCGAGGGTAATAAATAGTGCAAGGATTGCTTGTAATGCCAGATACTTATGTGTCCCTTCTCTGTTCTTAGCACGGGTGTTGTTGCTCATCTGTGCACCCGTATGTGCTATAGATAACCTTCGAATGACTCAATGAAAGAATGGCATACTTCGTCCCGTCCCGCAGACATGACCGGAGAGCGTGGTAGAGGCTAGCTCTGGGGAGCGGTCCACCTCCCTATGCTCCCCACATTTGGGCTGTCGACTGCCATTGGTGTGTGGCCTCGGCCCGTGGCACTTGCATGGGTAAAGGTCCACTTGGCTTCGTCTCGAGGCATCCATCCTTCGCGAGTGCTCAATCGAAGCACCCTCACCGTATGAAAGTGCTAATAAAAGTCGATTCAAGGTTTCTCTATGTCAGCTAGTGTAGTGTTATGAACATTTTGAGATCACCTATAGCACAATTGATGATTCCTGAGTGCGCGAGTTTTGTAGAAGTCAATTTGAAGAGGCTAATACTTCACATGTGCAATAATTCGCGACTTACATGGAGAGCTCGTTTAAAAATATTGTAAATATGTTGGTGATGTCTTTCGGTATCGTGTAGGAATTGATAAAGTTTGTTGGACTAGGCTTGCTTCGCGTTGTGCCTCGAGCCGATGTCCGATGTTCTCCACAAAGATCCGAAAATGTCTGATTTGGAATATTCACGGCAGGGCAAGAAGTACGTATAGATGTGCATGATTCATACTGCGGGGTGCTTCCAGCGGCCCAGGGCTTTTACAGTTGCCTGGTTCCTTTCAGAAGATCCTCGGTCATCTCTCCTTTCTAAACATTCTTTTTTCTTCAATTAATCGCAAGTATGCCTCCCACTGTCACAGAGGCTGTCACATCAGAGATCGCTAGGTCCACGGCATCTCTGGCCTACATCAGCACCATGTCTGAGAGCTATTTTACCTGGCAAGTTACTCTTGTTCGTAAGGTTGTCGCTATCACAGGTGCCAACCGAGGCATTGACCTGGGAATTGCGGAGGTCTGCCTAGCCAATTCGGCGAAAATGGTATACTCCTTCGACCTGATGGAACCGGGTGAAGATTTCGCTGCTTTGCAGAAGCGCTACTCCAACTTACGCTTCATCCAGACCGATGTCACCACCGAGGAGAGTGTTGAGAAAGCAATCAACCAGGTAGTTGAGGAGACAGGCCGCATCAACGGTTTGGTAGCCAATGCTGGCATGACCAAGCACCAAACAGCCCTCAAATTTGAACGGCCAGAGTTAGAGAAGCTTTTCAACCTTAATGTAAGTTCAGGTGACTTTTTCCGATGAAAACGCCTCTCGCACAATTTCTTTGAGGTCTTCGGTGCCTACCAAGTTCATCGAACTCGGCATCAAGGGTTCTATCGGTATGACTTCTAGCATGACCTTTTATCGACCTAATCGGGTCAGTATCGAGAGCGCCATTCTCATAAAGCAAACTGACATTCGGTTTTTAGCCGCTCCCTCCGCCCCGTACGGTGCTACCAAGGCCGCCGGTAAGTGAAAGCGCTATGCGACTCTGTTCATGTATAAGCAGCTGATATTTTCTTTTGTTCTAGTTCGCAACATGTGCCACACCCTCGCTATGGAATGGAGTCAACACGGCATTCGCGTCAACAGCATTTCCCCAGGCTTCGTCCGGACAGCCATGACCTACTATGTTGAGAAGTCACCCGACTGGGACTTGAAGATGCAATACTATGGGGGCATGCCCCGTCTAGCAGATCCCCAGGAGCTTGGTGGGGCATATGTGTATCTGTTGAGTGACGCGAGCTCCTACACGACGGGTATTGACATTCCGATTGCGGGTATCGTTGGCGCGTGGTGAAACCGAAGATATCACTTCTGGCGGTTTTTAGATGTTTATCATATATATTTTAGATCTTTGCGCAGAATGTTTTCTTAGGGCTTAGGCTCAACGAAATCAACTGAAGTTTGTTCTTAGGAGATCGGCGAGATCCGCGACGCTGGGCACCTTTCCCCAGACCCACCCTTCCGCTTCCTCCGCGTCTTTCGTAGTTCCAACACCGCGACACCATTACTACCCATGTATGTCAGATTCAATAGATGGCAACGACTCAAGAAAACAGATTCACGGCCATGCGCCATGGGCCTGCGAGATATAATGTCGGCTGGCGACGAGTGGTCCGCAACTTCAGTCCCTCGTAAGCGGCTCTCCCTTTATGACGTGTTGAACTCTCCGCTAATATGCACACCACAGATGGTTCGCCGTGACGATGGGTACCGGGATCGTCTCAGTGCTAATGAACTCGGTTCCATTTCATACGCCTGTTCTTCACTATTTATCAATCGTCTTTTTTGTTCTAAATGTCGTCGTCTTCGCGCTAGCCTTTGTGACGTCGATTGTGCGATACACATTATATCCCGAGATCTGGCGAGTGATGATCCAGGATCCGACAAACTCATTATTCCTGGCAACGGTACCTATGGGATTCGCGACACTTATCGAGATGTGGGTCTTCATCTGCGTTCCGCGCTGGGGAGAATGGGCGACGTCCTTTGCATGGGCTTTGTGGATGGTGGACGTGGTGGCCGCCGCCTCGGTGACCCTTTCCCTCTCATTCCTTCTGTCGGTAGACCATCGCCAAAACGCAAAATACTGTGATGACTGATCGAATCCAGAATTTCTCAGCGCTACATCACCTCTCTGGATCGGATCACTGCCCTGCAGCTATTGCCCATTGCGGCTACGATTGTGGCGGCGGGAGCTGGCGCCGAGGTAGCTAATATCCTGCCTAACAAACAGCATGCATTAGGAACCCTTCTAGTATCTTTCATTCTCTGGGGCATGGGCACCCCTTTGGCAATTGCAGTGCTAGTCATTTACTATCAGCGACTAGCAGTCCATAAATTGCCTCCTCGCGAGACCATCGTCAGCTGTTTTCTGCCACTGGGGCCGTTGGGGTTTGGTGGCTTCGGGTAAGATGTAACTTTTGGGTGCTTTTGACGAACCAATGCCGACCAGTCACAGGATCATCTATATTGGAAAGGTCACTCGGGACCTTTTACTAGGTTCTGACATCCTCGATCCCATTGCAGGCCCCATGGCCTATGTTCTAGGTGTATTCATCTCACTGCTCATGTGGAGTTTTGGTCTTATCTGGCTTGTATTTGCACTCGCGACCGTCTTGTATAGTTCTCCGTTTCCTTTCAATATGGGCTGGTGGGGATTTACCTTTCCACTCGGTGTTTACGCTGCCAACACTATGGAGCTGGGCGTCGAGCTAGATCTCATGTTTTTCAAGGTCTTTGGAACGGTAAGTTTGGCGTCACCAAGACCGATCTCTCAGTTCTCAGTCACTGATGTTGTGGTTGGTACAGGTACTAAGTACAGCTGTTTTGCTTCTTTGGGCAGTGGTTGTTTCACAAACAGCGATGGGGGCCTGGCGTGGAAATCTGTTCTTTGCCCCTTGTCTTCAAAACCTGACTCTCAAGGAAGATGAGAACGACCCTGATGGTAGCCGGCTTCGAGCATAAGTATGATTGTTGGTTCTGAAACATCAGTCTAGCTCTAATCTGCCAATGTAGCCGATAAGTGCATCAAAAGATATGCAGGGTCATCGCCAAGGCAGCCCACTGGGATCTCGGCCAACCGGGGCTCCAGACACCTCAGCCGTAGACTCAGGGCAATTTCTGGCGACACGAATTCAGGTAATTTATTGGCTGAATTTCATTATCGCCATCGCGTGTCTCATTGCCAAGGCCCTGTGAGACGCACAGGTGTACCATTCCCGTATTCTTGTGCAGATAGAGTCGCCCGGGTCCCCCGAGGAAAACTTCCGTTCATCAAGCCTCATTCCTTTCCATTACTATCGTTGTGAGCTCTAGAGCTGAGATGGTACGACCCTATTTTGTTTTGTTTTATTTTTTTATGTTCTTTTTTGCAATATATGGACATGATACTTATCTGGAATTTGGTATAGGATTTGGCAGAGTACGAGTTTCCATTTCTGCAGGAGGTTCATACCCCAAGAGACTCTCACAAGATCGAGTAAGGAGACCCATATTTAGCACGACCGCCAATATTGTCTCTAGCTAACCATCTTCGTACAGCCTTGTTTTCGTTCATGGTCTCAATCCTCACGGTCGCAACGATCATCCGTTTGAGACATGGACGCACGCAAATGGGAAATTCTGGCCTAGGGAGTTCCTTGCAGAGGACATCCCCTACGCTCGGGTCTTTGTCTTTGGCTATAATGCAAACATCACGAAACCGCAGACGATGTCCACCGCGAGCATCAAAGACCATGCGAACACGTTACTGAACCTCCTGGATATGGAACGAAGCCCACATCTCGTAAGTAAGACCTGGACCAGAGAGGATTTGGGCTTATAACAAATATGTGGCAGAATTCCCTACTACCGAAGATCATTTTTGTCGGACATAGTTTAGGTGGTCTAGTCATAAAACAGGTTTGACAGACTTACACCGTTAGAATAGCTTGCAGAATCTGGGCTGACAAGGGTCTCGGGAGCCAGGCTCTTCTGAACGCAAAGGAAGATCCAAAATACGGTTCAATCCGGAATGCCACCTCTGGTTTGGTCTTTTTTGGGACTCCTCACCGGTATGCCCTCAAGCCGAGTCGTAAATCTGCGAGAGTCTAACACTGGTAACAGAGGTGCCAAAGCCGTGGAACTAGGCAAGATCGCCGCAGGAATTGCTCGCTTTGTTTCCAAAGGACACGCCAGCAACGATCTTCTCGACTGCCTCGAACACAACTCGCTGTTCACAAGACAGATGAGCGACCGCTTCCGACATCAACTGGAAGACTACCGTGTAGTCAGCTTTATCGAAGGAAAAGAGGTGCAGCTTGGAGGTGCCGGGCCGGCGTCTATCAGTCATGTAGGTTACATGCCGGTAGGAAATGTGATGGGTCAAGAGTTGCTAACTCGCATAGCTGGTTGTTAACGAAGAATCGGCCGTTCTTGGTTTATCGGGCATTCGAGAAACTCAACTGAAACTCGACGCAGATCACTCGCAAATGTGTAAGGTTGGTTCACGAGGTCCCACGTATCGCCTTATCAAGGGAAATATCAAGCAGCTGGTTGACCAGGCCCTTTTAACTGAACACGGGTTCGTTCCTCAACCAACATCACAACCAGTAACTGCACAGAGCCCCCCTCCAGTGCCTCCGCGGATGCATTCAAATAGTAGCACGCCATTCTCGCCCCCAGTCAGGCCATCTGCCCCGGCAGTGAGAGTTGTTGGAGCCGTATTTGTCCCCTTGGATAATGACCCACGGTCCATTCGATCGGCAGAAGAGAAAAATCGTGGAAAATGGGACGAGGCACGCAGGATCGATTACGAGATCTTCCAAGAGCACCTGCGGACGCTAGGTGCAGAGCACGTCAGTACTCTCTCGGTTGGGTACAACATGGCGGAGATCGAGCTGGAGTCCGGCTATGTCGAGAAAGCAGGTGAGTGGTGTCAGTGGGTGACTGACAACGTTCTGCGCGTTCTGGGGCCCAGACACGCGCTATCGATGAGGACTGAGAGCCTAATGTCGGAAATTTTGGGTCAGCAAGGCAAGTATCAAGAGTCCGAGTCGGTCTGTGCAAATGTGCTCGCTCGCCAACAGATGAGCATCGGAGAGGAGCACTCTGATACGTTGGATACCAGGCGTCGGCTCGGTATGGCTTACAATGGTCTTAGCCGTCGGGAGAATGCCATCATGACGGCTCAGACTCTCACCGAGAGCCTCAAGCGCCTACTCGGTGACAACCATATCCGAGTTTTTGCAGCGGCCCTTGATACCCTCGAGTATGTGATTTACAACCACGACGACAGATCTGCCTTTGTGCCGGTTTCGTTGCAGCCTGATTTGCAACGAGCATTATCAATAATTCCAGAGGTTCATCAGGAGCTCCTTGCTGCCCTCGGCCCTGGACATCCTTTAACCATCCGCGCTCTCTGCCTACATGGCCGAGGGTTGACAAAAGCCCAGCAACACATGCCTGCTTCTGAAACTCTGCGTCGAGCTCTTGCAATTTCCGAAGAGGCGCTCGGTCCTGATCATGCATTGACCATGGACATTGTGGGCAATATTGGTGTGATGTATGCTTTACAGAGGTCTCAGTCCTATGGTGCCGCCAACCCTCCATCTGAGGCTCTGCCCTGGCTTCTTCGGTATCTGAGTTGGACCGAACAACACAAAGGGCCCAAGAATCCGGAAACCCAGGCTACGTTGGAAATGATCGGAAATTTACACTTTGCTGCGAAGGAGTACGAACCCGCTGAAAAGTACTTTGATCGAGCCCTGGCTTCCTGTCAAGGAACCAACTCTCCAGCGGCAACGCAGCGGATCGGCGTTCAGCTCCAACTGTGTCAGATGCACAACATGATTACTGGTCGCCGTACAGGGTCTGGATTCGGCGGCTTCCTGTCCCATTTGCAGCGGTTCTAATCTACCAAGTCATTTTCAAAACATACATATTACGACACGGTCATCGTCACGTTGAGGGAAATGGATTGTATATCTACAGGACACTGAACGAAGTTCAGTGCTTACACTGGTATTATATCATATCTCATTTGGATGATGAATTAATGATATCAACCTTCCCGAAACTGCTATGCTGAGTCCAACGGCTCAGTTGGAAACCTTGTCCGGGACGTTCTTGCTGTAGGGAAATCGGCATTAGCCTTTTTGAAGTCACGGTAACCGTCACAGGTATATTTACCCAGTTGCCTTCTCGAATTGCTCCCGGCCAGTATCGGTGATCTTCTCGTTGGTAGAGCGCATCTTAGCAGGGTCGACCTTGCCACCGCCGAGTCTGCTCTCGGCGGTATCGAGACCTGAATAGATGTTAGAAAGTAAGCCTAGGCCTGCGGGGTTTGAACGTACCCTTGTCAACGTAGTCTTCATTTCCAGAAGACTGGTTCGAGCTCGAGCCTTTGCTGCCACCGAGCTTGGAAGCGAGACCGGAGAGCTTGTCCATGATGCACTGTGGGGATGATTTCGTGGGGATGATTTCGTGGAAATATATCAATCTTCTTGGTAGCGTGTGGATAGAACTGAAATCTGGGGAGAGGAAGTGCTATCTTTATACTGTAGGGCAAATGAACATCACCGACATCACCAACCAATCGGCCTGCCCTTGGTATCGTCATTGCTGCGCTCAGGTCGTCTCAGGATAGTGGTTTGCCCCACGAAATCTCCACCTCGTGCTTCTATGGATAGCTCAGAGCCACTAGACCAGCAGGATCTGAGGTCATCGACGCCGATATAATCAAGTCTGCAATGGCTTTCACAATTGGTGGAGACGTAAGTGGGGGAACGTGAATGATGTCACTCACATGGTTGGGATTTCTTGCCCTGAAAACCAGGCACCAATGGCTCAAGGCAAAGTGACATTAGGTATAGAGTTCTTGAAACATGAACACAATTGTGTTCTCTTCTTCTAGTATTGAAGACTCCTTCTATTGTCCTTCAGGGGGGTTTCAGTCGGCTTTAATCACGGGCAGAACAGTCATTGCCGCCATTTTACGCTTAACCAAATCGTATCTTTTTTTCTTTAGCCCTGGCTGTAGACACATATGAATGTAAACGGATCGGTAGACTGTTATTATTGTTTTCAGCAGCGCTCTAATCAGACTTCAATACCCGGGGGAGTTGATTTGTTTTGTGTTGATTGTGTAGTACGTTTGGTTGAGCACGTAATAGCCTTAAGACTCGGCCGCGCCCGTAGCGCGTCGTAGTCGTGTCAAACCTGGACCTTCAACTACCTCACGAGCTCGGAACTATGACAATTTCTTCCGATCATGTTTTTCCTTTGCAGTCTGGAGGCCTCCAGCTCACAGGTCTATTCAAAAGGAGAAACCCGACCGCATCCCCTCGATCCCTTGTGGTGTTTATTCACGGCGGTGGTGCTAATGCGACGTATTTCGATAATCCTGGGTTTCGGTAAGTTCTGACTGGCTTTGCAGCCCAGCAATTCACTAAATCATGTATGTCAGTTACCCCGCAGTGTTGAGTGGGCGGGGACACGATGTTTTAAATGTCCAGCGCCCGGGATACGGAGGCAATCCCACCCCCGCCATCGCATCGCCCATCAGTAGCTCCGTGGCTTTGATCGCCGACCTCATTGCGCGCGTGTATCACACCCAAACGGACGAGCAAGGCGTCATCCTCGTCGGGCATTCTATCGGTGCTGCCATTGCACTCGCCATCGCGGCCCAGTCGGATTGCCAGAGCTTTCCAGTCCTAGCGGTCAGCGCCCTCGGAGTGATACCGACATTGCAACGAGATATTCTCCTATCAGACCCGGATCTTGAATCAGATGACCCTCGCTTTGTGATTGAAGACGTGCCTACATTGGTATCACGTTTCTTCGGTCCCTTCGAGTGTCTTGATGAGAAGCTCTTTACTGCCGATACGCTGAAGGCATCCTTTGAGCCGAGTAAGAGTCGTATGGTGATATGATGATTTTACCCAACTAAATCTTAATGGTCCTAGGCGTCAGAGCAGAAATACGCGAGTTTACGGGATCGGAATGGTATTATCGTCTGGTCAACGAGATATTCCCATCTGTCAAGGTTAGTTATTTGGTCTTTTCGCAAAGGCAGTTTGACCGCAGTCGCTGACCGGACCAGGTCCCGGTACAATATCTTGCCGCTGAGTATGAACTCATTTGGCAGGGCGCGACTGATGCTCAACCACAATTTGATAGCTTGGCAAAGCTTTTCACGGGTTCGCCTAACGTGCAAGCAAAATTGCTTTTCGGGGGTGGTCACAACTACGAGTTTACCAAGAACTCGGCTCAGCTCCACAAGTTAAGACTCGATTTCATATCAGAAATGGTAAGGCCTACACGGGAAAATAGACTCATTTCAGTCACATCCGGAAACAGAAACAATGCTAATAATACCAGTCGGAACAACCGGCATCATTTTCCGCTGCTTTTCGTTCCATCCCTCTTCTCGACTTTTCACAAGCATTGTCGCCGTCGACCAAGCCAATTTTCTTGGATCATCTCCGAGAAGCGCTAATCAATGTAGGCTTTTTCTATCTTCAGAACCCGCCCATCGCGCCTAATGTACAGGACACGTTCTTGGAAAAGGCGTTGGATCTTTTCCATCTCCCGTTAGAGAAGAAGCTAGAGATTGAGATGGTCAACAGCCCGCATTTTCTCGGCTACTCCAGACTTGGAGCAGAGGTTACCGCGCTTAAGCAGGATCACCGTGAGCAGTTTGATGTGAGTGATTCGTGCCCGATTTGCGAGCTATTCTCATCCCGACTTAGTTCGCAACAGAACTCCCTGCACCGGGGAAAGACGAGCCGATATATAGAAATATCTACGGTCCCAACCAGGTACGCACGTCGTTGACCTCTTTCTGTCACTGTCTTGGTCGCTCATAGTCTGGTATAGTGGCCTGATGAAACTGTAATCCCAGGATTTCGCAAGGCTATGGAAGATTACATCTCTGAAGCAAGCGTTTTAGCCGGGTCTTTTACAGCGCTTATTGCGGAGGCCCTAGATCTTCCGCCAAACTCTTTCGATCAAGCCTTCGATGATCCAGGGCAGCACAAATTGAAGCTAATCAAGTATCCACCTCCACCATCCTCTGTTGACGATGCCGCCGGCTTCCAGGGCGTCGGTGCTCACAAAGACTCCGGCTTTCTGACTTTCCTTTTACAAGCAACATCTCACCATGGCCTCGAAGTGCAAAACAAAGCCGGGGAGTGGATATCGGCGGCCCCAATTCCTAACACATTTGTGGTCAACATCGGCCGTGCGCTTGAAGCATTGACAGGAGGGGTCTGCACGGCGACTACTCATCGTGTGAGTCTACGAAGAGAGAACTTCGTGGACTCTGAGGGCAATACCCTTGGTCCGCGGTTTTCTTTCCCGGTTTTCCAAGGGGTCAGTCCAGATCTCTCTGCGGAAAAAATTTCTCTAGTCATTCCGAGCCACATACGAGATCTGGTAAAGGACGACAAAGTCAAATCAGATGCCGAGGCTACATTTAATGAAATGTTCCGAACAAACATTGGTGAAGCCACATTGGTTGCCCGAGTGACGAGTCATCAAGATGTCGGGCAACGATGGTATCCAGAGGTGTTATGCAAGGCTTTGAAGGGCCAAAGGGGCTTTATCGCGCATTGAATATTCACTCACTCTCAGCCGTGTCAATCTCCCGAGACCTATTCGTTCCATTTTCTTCACTACAAGTAGGGGTAAATCAGCGATCGACATACGTAGGATTAGACAGTTGCAGTGCGTGTGCCGACGGTGCGGGGATTTCGATGCAACTAGGCACTCGCGTCTTTTCATTGGCAAAAAGACTCGACCGCAAATTTTGATGCATATTCTGACGGTTTTCTTCATTTTCGTCTGATAAACTCCAACTCATCTGTGATCATATCCACCCCATGCGTTGGATCAACTCGTTGCTCTGGTCTTGCGTTGCAACGGCCGCGGCCCAGTCGACCGATGGTCTCTATGGTCTCATCAAGCGACGGTTGCCAAATCATGTCGACCGATTTCGCTTCACCCTGGACGGTCAATTCGGTAACAGCGACGGCTACGATCAATTTGTGGTCCAAAGTGCGGATAATGGAACTGTTCTAGTGCATGGGAACTCAATCAGCGCACTCTCCTCGGGGTATGCTCAAAAGAGATCTTGAAAAGAACCAACTCTCTAATCAAAATGACAGCCTCCATCAATATCTCACTGGAGTTGTTCATGTTGATATCTGGTGGTTCATAGGTAGCCGCCTGGATCAGGCGCCCTCGACCCTCCCTCGCGTTGACACGCCAATACTCGGCTCCAGCACAGTCCCTTGGCGGTACCATTTCAATACGGGTAACTCAAGCATTCTGCGTGAATATGACTTTGCTTTCTAATCTGACTCCCCAGTCACTTTCTCTTATACTTCGGCCTTTTGGACATGGGAGGAATGGGAGTTGCAACTGGTTTGGCTTGCCCTTCGCGGTGTCAATCTACCACTTGCATGGGTTGGTCAGGAGAAGATTCTGGTAGATGTATTTCAAGAGATTGGACTTACTGATGCCGAAATTTCAAATTTCCTCAGTGGGCCGGCTTTCCTGGCATGGAACCGATTCGGCAACATCCAAGGATCCTGGGGCGGCAATCTTCCTCGAATGTGGATAGACCAACAATTCGATCTTCAGAAAAAGATTGTACGCCGCATGGTGGAACTTGGAATGACCCCTGTGCTGCCCGCCTTCACGGGATATGTCCCTAGGAACACAAGTCGTGTTCTTCCCGATGCAAACATTGTCCGTGGTTCGCAATGGGCGGGCTTCTCTTCGCAGTTTACCAATGACTCGTTCCTGCAGCCTTTTGATGGTAACTTTGCGAAGCTGCAAAATAGTTTCATCGGCAAACAGCAAGCTGCATACGGAAATGTGAGCCACATCTACACCTTGGACCAGTACAATGAAAACAACCCCTACTCGGGAGATCCAGAATACCTCCACAACATAACTCGCACCACGTGGCAGAGTCTCAAGGAGGCTGATCCTGATGCAATATGGCTAATGCAGGGATGGCTGTTCTACTCAAGCGAGTCTTTTTGGACAAATGAGCGCGTGGAAGCCTATCTCTCCGGGGTCGAGAGAGATAGTGACATGCTGATCTTGGATCTTTTCTCGGAGTCTATGCCACAATGGCGCCGCACGAATTCTTATTTCGGTAAACCATGGATTTGGTGCCAGCTACATGATTATGGAGGCCAGATGGGCCTCTATGGGCAAATTCAAAATATCACACAAAATGCGACACAGGCACGAATTGAATCCCCGTCCATGGTAGGATATGGACTGAGCCCAGAGGGTCAAGAGGGTAATGAGATTGTATATGATATGCTTCTCGATCAGGCGTGGTCTTCGACCCCTCTGGATACCGAAAACTATGTTCATGATTGGGTTGCAAGCCGATACTCTGGCTCTGGCTCCATTCCACACGAACTATACGAAGCGTGGGATCTCATGCGGACAACCGTTTACAATAACACCAATCTCACCACCACTGCGGTCACGAGACCGGTTTTTGTGAGTCAACCACAACTATCTGGTCTGGTCGGTGTTGCCGGATCGTTTGGCACAGTCCTGACCTACGATCCATTGGTGCTGGTGCGGGCGTGGAGACTAATGCATCATGCTGCCACTTCAGAGCCAAGTCTATGGGGGAACCCGTCATATAAGCATGACTTGATTGATGTGACGCGCCAGATTATGGCCAATGCATTCACCCCACTGTATCTGAACCTCACCTCCACCTACAATAGCTCGAATTGCACTCAAGCTCGCCTCTCACAGGAGGGAACGAGAATGATCCAGCTTTTGACCGATATCGACTCTGTGCTGCTCACCAACGAAAATTTCCGCCTTTCAACATGGATTGAGTCTGCGCGCGCTTGGGCACATGGACACAAAGAGCAGGAATCATTCTTTGAATACAACGCCCGTAATCAGATCACCTTGTGGGGTCCAAACGGAGAGATCTCTGATTATGCTGCGAAACAGTGGGGAGGACTATTGTCTTCGTACTACGTACCTCGCTGGCGTATCTTTGTTGAGTACCTAAAGACAACCCCTGCTGTGTCGTACAACGCAACCGCGCTGCAGGATAAGCTTTTTGAATTTGAGACCAAGTGGCAAAAGAAGACGTGGGCGGAACCTGAGCCGACTGGAAATGCCGCGAATTTGAAGAAAGTAGTGGCTCAAGTGGCTCAACAGTGGCCCTCTATTTTTTGACACTCCCAGGCGTGGTATCTAGGAGCTGTGGTAATGAAGTTGCGCTAGGGAGCGAGAATAAATGTTGCGAGCAAATTCTATAGCCGGTCCAAGAAGATCATGCCAATGGTCCCGAACGTTTTGGTTCCTGGGCTGTCCCTACTTTTCTTCTGAGAATCTTAATCTACACGTCCTTTTAGACATCTGTTTGTTCCTTTTCTAGTGTTTTCCTATTTGCAGCGTTTTTCAAGACAGCCCGACGAATAAGCCATCGCCGGCTCTAGGATATCTGGAAAATGACCAACATCATGCTATACGTCAGAGCTAATCTATTTCCGGACATCCAGACCAAGGAGATTCCCCATGTCAAGTTGCCACTGTTGAGCTCCCCACTGCGGAGACGCCCGCAACGGCGGTAACGTGCTTATCGCTATCAACACGCGGTGCTTAGAAATGCAATCCCGGTCGCTTCCAGGTTCCAGTTTTCCCCTCAATTCCTCTCCTATCTCAGGAGTTTTGTTTTCAGTTGCTGTCCAGATACCTTCCAAACATGGTGCAAAGACAAGCCTCGCCATCCGAGCATATGCCGCTCATCGCGGCCTCCGAATCGGGTCCAAAAACCAGTGTGAGCTTTCTTAGAGGATCGGGAATTATCACAGCCATGGGTCTCTTGATTTTTATTCAGAGTAAGTTCTAATCGCTGTTTATTTGAATGGCCGGGGAACTGAATGGTTTTTTATAGCGACCAACATGTCAATGATGACCACCGCCCAATCCTACATCGCGGCCGACTTGGATGCCTTTGCAGAAGCGACTTGGTTCACATCGGCTTACTTGGTATGATTCGACGTACAATCTTAAAGATTATGAAGGAATCTGACCGTTCGAAGATCGCAATGTCCAGCGTTACGCCCTTATCTGGACGACTGGCGGGAATCTTCACCCCGCGCCTCTTTGTTATCTTTTCGGGCTTCCTTTTAGCCGCAGGCCTGTTTATCACTGCTGCCGCTTCTACCCTGGCAGTCTTCCTGCTTGGTCGGGCGGTTACGGGGATTGGCAGTGGGGGACTGATGAGTACAGCCATCATTTTGGTTTTGGATCTTGCGAGTCCGAAACGACGAGGCTTGTACATTGGCCTCATCAATGCAGGTTGCACGACGGGTGTAGCTTCAGGCGCGGTTCTTGCAGGCCTATTGACGCCTATAGTTGGATGGGTAAGTCCTTTATTTATTTCTCACGGGTTGCAGACTGATCATCCCTCTATTCCAGCGCTTTCTGTTTTGGATCCAGGCTCCTGCGGCATTGGTGTTAGGACCTCTGCTCTTTTTGGCTCTTCCGGCTCCTCCAGGTGATCACGGTACTTCAACAAGAAGTTCTCTGCGAGCTAGTCTGGCTAGAGTCGACTATGCGGGCTCTTTGACTTTGGTAGGCTAATCCAATCCTTTCCCATGATCTCACTAACTCGACAGACGCTCTCGGTTGTTCTCATGCTTTCCAGTCTGGCCTCGCCGCAAATCCCCCTGTGGCCCATCCCGCTCTCTCTAGTTCTATTTGGGTTTTTCATCTTTATAGAATCCAAGTGGACCAGTGAGCCTGTCATTCCAGTGCGACTCTTGCAAAATCGCAGTGTGTTGATGACATGTGTTGCGGCGCTGGGCATGATGATGGCTCGCTGGGCCGTTCTATTTTTCACGCCAGTTTACGCGATCGCTGTCCGGGGATGGTCCCCCGCATCAGCTGGGCTTATTCTGGTTCCAACAAATGCTGGCTTTGGAACGGGTGGCCTGCTTGTCGGATGGCTGCACATACGCAAAGCCAACAGCTACTACATGTGAGTTTTCTCTGATTCAATTCTGTTATCAATCTGACGTGAAATCAGCTCCTGTCTGATTATATTCTTCCTATTTGCAATGGCCACTGCAGCCCTCGCCTTTCTCTCTACGCCAACCTCTTCTGCGCCTCTATACATGTTCGTCACTTTTCTAGACGGCTTGTTTGCCGGGTCTTTGATGAATTATACTTTGTCTCATGTGCTACACCTCACCAACCCCGAGTCGCATTACATTATTAGCTCACTTGTGGCAATGTCACGAGGCTTTGCAGGGAGCTTTGGATCGGCCATTGGGGGTGGATTCTTTGCTCGAGTCCTCAAAGCTTCTTTGGAAACAGGGTTTTCCCAACACGGATTGTCTCCTCATCCAGAGCTGGTGCGTACCCTTCTCGGTAGCCCAGCCACGGTCCTTAATTTGAGTGGCCTCGAGCGGCTGGTCGCCATCCAGAGCTACGAATACGCGACCCGTATGTTGTTCCTGGCGGGCGGTGCGCTAGCGCTCCTAGCCACTGTATTTCAGGCGGGCACTGGATGGCGCTCGGGGGCAGAGAACAAGAGACGAGATAGCTTCGCTTCAGATCACGAATCTTAATTGCGAACAACAGTCCATTTCAGAAATAAATGATAGAAATCGAAGGCCTGGAGGCTCATCCGATAGTTAAGTTAACGAGACGAAAATGATTACCTAAGTAATTACTGCCTTAATGCCTGGCTGCCGTCAGTTCCGTGCGATAGCTCACCTCTCTCTCCTTGCACATCTCACAAACACCTCTCAGGCCCAGACCACAACACTCACACAATGCCGCGTGCCGTTCGAGGTAAATCTATGACTTCATACCTCCGTTGAGACTACAACACTCATCGTAAGACTAGGTCTGCTCATTGAATGCGACCCCTCGATCAAATCCATGATCCTCAAGTACGACGAGGAACGACACGACTATATCGTGGAGGACCTTGACGATGAAAACCATCTGGTCATCAAAGAGAGTCAGCTACAGGGCTTGAAGGCACGTCTGGATCAGGTAAGTCGTGGTCAGGATCTCTAAACTTCTCTACTGCCCGAATCTGTTAAAGATGTAGATGAACAACGAACTTACCGAAAGACAGGACCTCGATGAGAAGATCATGCAGCTTGATGAGTCAGAATCGGAATGAAGGGCCTTTCAGTGGCTCCGCAACATGATCCCCCGTCCCCGCAAAGCCACGAATCTTGACAGATACCTCTCACGACACACCCCCATTCGATGTGGCAGCGTCTTATAATGTACTTTTTCAGGTGACCATCTACTGCCAACCCTCAAGAACTTGGGATATTAGCAGCCACGACCACGAACATTTCATCCGTCAGCCGTGGTACCCGCGAATCCCAGCATACAAGACGGCGCTCGGACAGACATCTCCCCGCGTTGCCCTGCAGTCACACTCCAACTTCGCGTGTAATGTTCTGACGGACCACAAACGCTTGGTTGCTTCGTGGAAAGCCAGCAGAAGCAAGAGGGATCCTGGTCAAATCTAGGTGACCTGGGATCGACAAGGGACATACTGCATGTCCTGTAGTAGCCCTGCACTTGGAACTCGTGCAACATGAGCCAGCAGAATTGATTCGAATCTTCCATAACCGTGCCTCCACCTCCGTAGATCCAGGTATTTCCAACCTGTCCTAAGTAGCGCACATTAGAACCCAGCGTCGAATATATGACATCACGTGGCCCTAGAAACGCGGAGAAGTTTCGACCCGCGACAACCAGCTTCCAGCAGTATCCTGCATCCGCTCCTAGCATCAACTGGAAGCTAGGTTATGCTCCTAGTGCCTTCCAATGGGGCTGCCTTCAACAATAGGTCTTTGCGGCAGCTCATGGCTAACCCCCAATATTTAAACCTTCCAACCTGCCTCTCCATGCTCCTCGTTCTCGTCATCATCTAATCTTCAGTCTTCACAAATCTTCCAAGCTTCAAGTCCAATAGCCTTTGACCACCGCTTAACAACTCACTCATATATACTCTCCTCCATGGCTTTGTTCCGCACCAGCTTCCCTTCTTCGGGCGACTTCTCCCCGCTCTTCCGACTACTGGACGACTATGATAGTCACCGTACCAGCCGCCAGCCCTCTCTGCGCTCCTTCTCACCCCGTTTCGATATTCGCGAAACCGGTGAGGCTTACCACCTGGATGGCGAGCTGCCCGGCATCGCGCAAAAGGACATCGACATTGAATTCACCGACCCCCAGACTCTCACTGTGAAGGGTCACATCGAGCGTGATTACCACACTGAACCTAAAGCGGAGACCGATGATAATGAGACTAAGGAAGAGAGTGATCCCAAGTCTCAGTATCGCTTCTGGGCTAGCGAGCGCGCCACTGGAGAGTTCCAGCGCACCTTCTCCTTCCCAACCCGTGTCGACCAGGATGCAGTCAAGGCCAACCTGAAGAATGGTATCCTGTCTGTTGTGGTACCCAAGGCCAGTGCTTCTCCTGCCAAGAAGATCACCATTGAGTAAATGTTGGGATCTGGATAACACTGGCAAGGATCCACTTGACATTTGGACGTTCACAAACTGACCCATGAGATATGACTTGACTTTGTTTTTTCTCCTACTTCTCAGCATGTACTTGTTAGCTTAGCTCTTAAAAATCTAATTACTTCTCTATCATTTCTATTCCTAAACTGGACCACGCGTTGGCTTAGCCTCCCAAATCACGTAGAATTAGTGAGGGAGGAAAGATCTTCTATTGCCCCACCATCCATCAATCACCTGCTAAAAAAAAGACAACAGGAGATGGATGGAGCAGTCGTAGATGGAGGGAGCAGTCGTACCAGTCTCGATAGGCTCATAGTTTCGTAGAAGCCTTCCAGTTCACGTTGAACCAACTTGACAATCTTCTCATGCCTCATCTCGTCCTCGACGGCAGCTCAAGTAGCTTCTTATCGCAGCTTATCTGAACCGAGGCATGTGAAACCAAGCCGAAAAATGATTGCGCAAACACTTTGCCTAAGAAATAATCTGCTTCCGGTGCATTTGCTATGGTATTCCGGGATCAAGAATACACTGTGGGGATAACTCACGAATCTACCATATACGGGGAACTATCCTGGTCTCTCCGCACCGGTGGTTGACTTGCCGAGGCATCTCCTCTTTCGAATATATACGTCGACCGTCCTCATCCAACCCTCAGACGCTTCTCCAACCATGTCGCAAACCTATTCCTTCGAGCATTTTACCGTCAGGTTCCCGGCTGAGCATCAACATGTCGCTCACGTGGAGATCAACCGACCGGATAAGATGAACGCCTTCTTCGAAGCGTAAGGATCTCCGAGCTCTCCGGGCGCGTCGCTAACACGTTCGCTACTAGGATGTGGCTCGAAATGGGTCAGGTATTCAGCCGACTCTCTGAAGACCCATCTGTCCGCGCCGTCGTCCTCAGTGGAGCTGGAGAGAAGGCTTTCACGACCGGCTTGGATGTCAAGGCTGCTTCCGAAGGTCTGCTCTCCCAAGACACCGACCTTGACCCTGCCCGCAAAGCCGCACTCATGCGCCGCCATGTTGCTCAGATGCAGGATTGCATTTCCGCCGTCGAGCGCTGTGAGAAGCCCGTCGTGGTCGCCATGCATGGATTCTCGTTCGGTCTGGCCATCGATTTGTCTACCGCTGCGGATGTGCGTCTCTGCTCCGAGGACGTGCGTTTCTCGGTGAAGGAGGTCGATATCGGACTGGCAGCAGACCTTGGCACGTTGAGTCGGTTGCCCAAGGTAGTTGGCAGTGCTAGCTGGGTGAAGGAGGTGGCGTTGACCGCACGCGTATTCGGAGCCGAGGAGGCGCTGCGTGTGGGCTTCGTTAGCGCTGTGCATGAGAACCGCCAAGCCACAATTACGGCCGCCTTGAAGATGGCCAGCTTGATTGCATCTAAGAGCCCGGTAGCGGTTCAGGGTACTAAGGAAGTTTTGAACTTCTCGCGCGATCACTCCGTGCAGGACGGTCTGCGCTATGTGGGGGTGTGGAATAGCGCTGCCCTGCAAACCAAGGATGTGACTGCGGCGCTACTGTCCGGGTTACAGAAGCGCACTCCGACGTTCGAGAAGCTGTAAAGGCGACCGCTCCGTGTCGTTTTTGTACCTTTCCTGTACATATGTCATAACAAGCCCTGAGACTTGCCCTGGAAAACACGTAATATGTCCCTCAATGTACACCCATACTTTTTGAGATACGTATTTTTTTTCCTTATTCATGCCAGGTGCACGGCAAAGCTCCGAGGTTCTTCGAAACTCGCCGCGTTCTCTAGGTTTCAGGCTCCTGGCTGACACGACTTGTGCAAGAGAACGTCTCCGCATCTCCCAGGACCGGTGGTCCACACAGGCACATAATCCGAGCTCGAGGCTAGAATACGCTGCATGTTCTCGTAGAAATTCAGGTTCCATGAATCAGAGACACAGGTATCCAGGTGATCATCGCTGCACAAGATGACAGCCGTCTCCGCTGATCCAAGCGCGATGGGAGTCGACGGGCGATGTGCATCAAGTCCCCGGCGAAGGGTCTTTTTCCATAAATCACAGAACTTGAGGACTTGGCAGGAGCCATGTCCACCTATGCTATGGAGCGTTGGCTGTGACCCCAGGTCTGGAGGGCTGGGCATCCCTGGATATATATAGTTGAAGTGCTGGAAGTCTGTATAGTCTTTTCTTTTTTCTAACATTCAATGTTAACGAGTGAGCTATCTATCCATTCCCTCACGTGAATCTTGACATATTCTGTCTATATCCTTTATGACAATGAACGTGGCCGCGCTTCTCGCTGCTCTCACCCCATTTGCGCTCGGTGCGACTATATACATGGCGGGAGACTCCACCATGGCGAAAGGTGGTAATGGCTCAGGTACAGCAGGTATGCACTCTACGCAGAACTCAAAGCGACTTTGGACGCCTGGAAGATGCTGACCCTTCAGGATGGGGTGAATATGTGGCTCCTTATACGACATCGACTGTATCCAACCAGGCTGTAACAGGCCGAAGCGCCCGATCTTACACACGCGAGGGCCGATTCAACACAATTGCAGAAGAAGTGCAGTCAGGCGACTGGGTGATCATCGAGTTCGGACACAACGACGGCAGCTCGCTGTCAACATCGGATAATGGCCGTACCGATTGCTCAGGCACTGGAAGCGAGACCTGCAGCACGGTCTACGACGGCGTCTCCGAGACCGTCTTGACCTTCCCGGCATATGTGGAGAACGCAGCCAGCATGTTCACTACCAAGGGTGCCCATGTGCTCATTTCGAGTCAGACACCCAACAACCCTTGGGAAACAGGAACCTTCACCTACACACCGTCGCGATTTGTTGAGTTCGCCAGATTAGCGGCTGAGGCCGCGGGTGTACCATATGTCGACCACGGAGCCTACGTTGCAAGCATCTTCGAGACCCTGGGGGCAGACATCGTCGATGGATACTTCCCCCTTGATCACACCCACACCAGTGCCGAAGGCGGCCTGGTGGTGGCCCAATCATTCTTCAAGGCGGTCGTCTGCGAAGGAGTTGCCCTGGAAAGTTGAACACCACTGATTTCCTGGGCGAGGTGTCTATAAAGGGTTGTTTGTCAAGTTAGTACCAGCGATGAAAGAGCGTTATATTCTTCATGTAATTCGGCTCATGGCCAGTAGATTTCGTAAGGTATCATCATTTGTCCAAGGGTGTAAGACGACGTGCAAAGGGTATTAATCGCTAGATAAGGGCAGAATCAGCGAGCCTCCAGAATGTTCCGCGCGATGCTTCGTTTCTCGACTCGCTGGTAGTACTGATTCAAGTTCACAAATGGAGCATCGAATGTACCTTGGGTCTGTACCATCTCCCGCAGAACAGGCCATAACAAACAATCATCGATGCTGAAAGCCTCGCCACCGAGATAATTTGATTCTTCAAGAGTCCGTTCGCAATGTTCCAGTCCGATTTCAAGAGCCCTGGGCTCGGAGCGACGTTCGCGCCAACAGGCAAGCAAATCTTCGATCCATGCCAGGTGATTTCCACCTCGTAACGCATTCACTCCAGGGCGAGTCGTTCCAGCAGGTTGTTCCGCCAAATGTCTCAAGATGGTCAAGTCGCCGGCAACAGACGTCCCTTGAGAGTCAATATAGAGCGGAAGAGTGGTGAGTTTCACATTTTGGGTGCCTATTCGATGGCTTCCGACAATCTCGTATCGAATCCCGTTCTCTCCGAGTGCTAAAAGAACCCGCAAATCTGCCACCTGGTCCCCACTCAGGACCAGCCTGGACGGAGATGTTGTGACAAAATTTACCACGTCGAACCCGCCGCCGTAGACTGCTTCCCAGTCAAACTCGGTTGCACGGTTTTCCTGCCCAAATGAGCGGATCAGTCGTTCGGTCTCTGTAGGATCCCCATGGACTACAGGTCGAGCCAGGTCCGACGTCTTTGCCACGCCACCCTGGCCCCAGATGGTATTTGAGACCGGGTCGATGAAGGTTCCAATATTTCGAAAAGTTAGCGAGATGCGTTCACCACTGAAAGCTAGTTCCTCTGGCGATTTGGTAGAAACGGGACGCTTGTCTGGCCGAATACCATGAAGCCACCGCATGTTAGTCTTCTCGCCGAGAATGAAGAGCGATCGATGAGGGAGTACCACGCGTTGGGTAGTGCGTCCCGAGGCCGCCCCATCCTTAGATTCACAAGCGGAGGATTTGGTACGGAGAACCATGACACGCTGAGCGCCGAGGCTAACGTTGCAAATGAAAGAGCCACGAACGATGTCGAGGGTTTTGTCGGAGTGTTCAGATATGTTGTCCTGTCCATCACGGTAGAGTTGGATAAGCGCGTGGTTTAAAGGATGGCCCAGAATCGCCTCCACGGCCAGGCGTACTCCGTCTACAGTGGGTGTGAAGGGTTCGAGCGGAGGGGACTCATCTGCAGGATGGCGGTAGATCGGGACAGCGCCGTTAGGCTGAGTACGACCCTGCACCGCGACCAGACGAGGCACCTGTCCGGATAGATGATACATCTTCTGCCAGGACACCTCGGCCCGAATGCGCTGAAATGCGTCAGTAGGCAATTCAACATCCGGAATGAGGCGGGAATCACCTTCTCCAATAACGCCGTTGCTCAATCCCGGGTCCGGGGTTGGTTCACGACGTTTGGGACGGCGCACTCGAGCTCGAACATGCGTCTTTCCATCGGCAGGATCCCGTGCAGCTGCGGCTGCAGCCCGCTGGGCGCGGGTCTGAGATACGAGCCCCGCAAGACTGTTATCACCCTGGTTGGGGTCCTCTTCGGGAATCAAGTCATCGGCCCTGACACCTAAACTGTCGATGATGCTCTCGATACCAGCTAAGACAGCCGACTGCTGGGGCGCAGGGACAGTTCCGCCGGCGATGGCGTCTGTCTCATCCCAGTCGAGCTCTTGAGCAAGCTCCTGGGCGGTGCTACCGGTTGCGCCCAGTATGTCCGCCATGCGACGCATTGCCTCTTGATGACGTTGGAAATCGCGGTAGCCCAGACAATCTTCGATGAGCGTCACAGAAAAACCATTGCGCACAGCGTCCAAGGCAGTGGCATACACGGAAACGTTGGACAAAGAGCCACAGAGATACAGCTCGGTCACAAAGCGCTGACGAAATGAAAGCACCAACCCCTCTGATTCCAGAGCCGAGTAACTTGTCTTGTCCAATACGGAGTCGCGCTCGCTATCAATGGCGGCCAGAAGGGGCGCTGGGAATTGAAATCCGGTCGTCTGTGCCGCACAGCATCTTGCGGATCTTGTAGAAAGAAAAGCCTCCGCATCGACGGGCTCTGGCGAATCGCGATCGGATGATGCCTCGATCACGTCGGTGGCGGGCGCCCTCTTCCGCTTGGGGGGCTCTCTATCCAGGACGACCCGATCGCCAAAGTTCCAGTCGGCGAGCGACTGTGGAGATTCGTACTGCGAGCGCACCCACACTACATCGCCGGCGCGACGAAAGGCAGCGGCTAGTGGTGGCAGAATCTCGAGGATGTCAGCCGTATTCGGGACATGGAGGGCGCCGGACGAACGGACGAAGTCGTTCTGGAAATCAAGTAAGAGAAGGGCCTTGCGGGTCTTGATCTTAGGCAGATTACCGAATGAAAAGGAGCTCATTGTAGAAGTATGATAATGACAGTTGACTTTGTTGACGTGGGGTTTAAGAGAGAGAGAGAGGGGGGGGTGTTGTACAGACACCTGAGGCACCATGGGCCGTCTGACCGTCTGACCTTCACTTTTACATCACTTCAGATCACTCACAGTCGCCGACTATCCCTATTTAGACCGGAGAGGCAGATCTAGTCACCAACGAGAGTGTTTTCCATCGAGTCGGGTCACTCGGGCCGCCGCCATTGGTCTGGGCCAGTGAAGCCGTCAAACCCCAGAATACGGGGGTGGCTAGACTCTGGTGACGGACTGGACCAAGGACCTAGGACCTAGGACCTGGAGACCTGGAGGCCCCGGGTACCGATGGACTCCTGGGACTCCGAGACCCGTAGACTCGTAGAAAAAGGTGAAAATAAGAGGCATCGTCCCTCCTTACGGAGAACTGCCCTGCTTCCGGGGGAGCAATGGATGTTCTGGGGCAGTGGAGAGAGTTGAGAGACTTGTTCACCAATGAAGCCGGCGAATTGCCCCTTCTCACCGGGGAGGTCAGTTCCAACTCCGAAACTCCACTGCGTCGAGTCACCGCACTCGGAGCTTACCCCCAACCCTTGGAATTTGACTTAAAAATCTGCCATTCCTGCTGTTTTTCCCTTCCTTCTTTTCTTTCTCTCATCCTCCTCTCCACTCAATTCCTTCACAATGGCTTCCCGTACCATCCCCCGTGCCTTCCGCATGGCCCGCGTGGCCGCCCCTCGCTCCGTCGTCACTGCCGCCCTCCCCCGGCCTTCTCTGGCCAAGATTGTCCCCCGTGTCGCCCAGGTCGCTCCCGTCCGTGGTGTCAAGACCATTGACTTCGCCGGTGTCAAGGAGGATGTCTACGAGCGTGCCGATTGGCCCCGTGAGAAGCTCCACGAGTTCTTCAAGAACGACACCCTTGCCCTCATCGGCTACGGCTCGCAGGGTCACGGCCAGGGTCTCAACCTCCGTGACCAGGGCCTGAACGTTATCGTCGGTGTCCGCAAGGATGGTGCTTCCTGGAAGGAGGCCATCCAGGATGGCTGGGTCCCCGGCAAGAACCTGTTCGATGTCAACTCCGCCATCGAGAAGGGTACCATCATCATGAACCTCCTCTCCGATGCCGCCCAGTCTGAGACCTGGCCCGCCATCAAGCCCCTCCTCACCAAGGGCAAGACCCTCTACTTCTCCCACGGTTTCTCCCCCGTCTTCAAGGACCTCACCAAGGTCGATGTCCCCGCCGACATCGACGTCATCCTCGTCGCCCCCAAGGGTTCCGGCCGTACCGTCCGCTCTCTCTACCGTGAGGGCCGTGGTATCAACTCCTCCATCGCCGTCTTCCAGGACGTCACTGGCCAGGCCAAGGAGAAGGCCATCGCCATGGGTGTCGCCGTCGGCTCCGGCTACCTCTACGAGACCACCTTCGAGAAGGAGGTCTACTCCGACCTCTACGGTGAGCGTGGCTGCCTGATGGGCGGTATCCATGGTATGTTCCTCGCCCAGTACGAGGTCCTCCGCGAGCGCGGTCACTCCCCCTCCGAGGCCTTCAACGAGACCGTTGAGGAGGCCACTCAGTCCCTGTACCCCCTCATCGGTGGCAACGGTATGGACTGGATGTACGCTGCCTGCTCCACCACCGCCCGCCGTGGTGCTATTGACTGGTCCGGTCGCTTCAAGGACAACCTGAAGCCCCTCTTCAACGAGCTCTACGACTCCGTCCGTGACGGCACTGAGACCCAGCGCTCCCTCGACTACAACAGCCAGAAGGATTACCGTCAGAAGTACGAGAAGGAGATGGAGGAGATCCGTGAGCTCGAGATCTGGCGCGCCGGCAAGGCTGTCCGCTCTCTCCGCCCCGAGAACCAGAAATAAATTAATATCGTGATACCCGTCAAGGAGGGGTTGGACAAAATGTTATGATGTACTATGAAAATCTGCTTTTGGGCATCGGGTATAAGAAATGTCACTCTCCGGCTTGTTAATGCCGTTTCCTCGTTCAAATTTGTCCTCTCCATCGTAGCATCCATCGTAGCATAGCCATCGGTCTTCCTCCGGCGGAGAAGAAGCGGAGTAGGCACAACCCCATCTTCTCCACAGTTTGGTCGGTCTTCTCCCTTCGCAACTCTCCCCGCAATGGCTTCAGACAAAACGGCGCAGTCCCTGACCCCGGCCGCCGTTCGAGCCGCATACGATCTGATCCAGCCATATGTCCATCGCACGCCGTTGCTGACCTGCAAAACCCTCGATACCATCGCCTCAACCCCGCAATCAACCGAGGCCCTGGTGGGCACACCATGGGAGGGCCAGACGCCCGCACAGCCCAACTTTCGATTCCATTTCAAATGCGAGAACCTGCAGCGAATTGGCGCTTTCAAGGCTCGCGGTGCATTCCATGCTCTGCTGCGGTTGGTGGAGGAGCGTGGGGAGCAAGAGGTGAAGCAGCGCGGGGTGATCACACATAGCTCTGGTATGTTTTAAACCCTTCCGCTGACACGCACTGGAACTGATTCTTCTCTTGTAGGTAATCATGCACAAGCCCTCGCTCTCGCCGCGTCGACACTCGACATCCCTGCCTATATCGTGATGCCGCGAATTAGTACCCCGTCCAAGATTGCCGGCACCAAGTCATACGGAGCAGAGGTCATCTTTAGTGGATCTACAAGTGTTGAAAGAGAGGCCGTGGTTGCAGATATTCAGGCCAAGACAAACGCAATTTTAGTGCCCCCTTATGACTACTTCGATGTCATCTGCGGTCAGGGGACAACTGCGCTGGAGCTGGAGGAACAGTTTGCTGGACGTGGCTCGGGTTCTCTGGATGCAGTGATCACACCTGTCGGTGGTGGTGGTCTCAATGCCGGTGTAGCGACTTATTTCTCTGATAAGCCGCAGACGCGGGTATTCGGTGCAGAGCCCAGCTTTGAAGGAGCGGATGACTGCCGTCGCGGATTACAGGCCGGTCAGCGTGTGGAAAGAGTCTCGACTCTGACAATTGCTGATGGCCTGCGCACGCCGGTGGGGGTCTTAAATTGGGAAGTGATTTCAGACAAACGCAAAGTGGAGGGAGTCTTTGCAGTCACGGAAGAGCAGATCAAGGCCGCGATGCGTTTGGTCTTGGAGCGCATGAAGGTCGTGGTGGAGCCGAGTGCGGTTGTCGGACTAGCAGCGTGCCTCTACGACGAAGATCTTCGGCGACGTGTCGAGCAAGAGGGCGGCGAGAATGGTTGGGATGTAGCGCTCGTCTTCAGCGGAGGCAACACAACCGTCGAGGCCATCAGTCAGCTTTTCAGCTAGATTTCATTCTGAGTACAGACAACTTCTGTTCATATCATCATTAAGGGGGTATCTCAATCCCGGAATCGCGCACATAGAAAGAAAAGCATCCGCCATTAAGGGCATCCACGCTGTCCGCTAAACGACGAGGCCAATCTTCGCGACCCCATGAATTGACCCAAGCCGAGAACTTGCCCTGTCGCACAATATTCTGCCGCGTAGGAGCATCTTTTCTCGCATCGTGTGCACTAATTGCGGGTGGAAATGAGCGCACCAGGTCACGATGGACAACAAGACGAAGAGTAGGGAATATCCCCCATGGCGCAGGAAGAGCGGGCCGAAGGGCCGGTGTTCGCGATGGAGATCGGTCATAAGGGCCAAGAGCAGAATGGTAGCTATTGATTGAGGGCCGACCACCAGAGACCGTTGCGGTGTACACAACGGTGCAGCCGAATCGACCTTGCAGTCGCTTCAACTCCGTGACTAGCTGGGAATACAAATCGGAGAGATAGAAGCTTTGCTTCTGCTCACGCTCTTGATCAATCTCTGTTCGAGGGCGCCCAATGTCTTCGGTGCGCGCAACTTCGTCACGAAGTCGGTCTTGCCAGCAAAATGCCGTAACGCTGTCAATTGCAATCATCTGCAACGGACGTAAGGCTGAGTGGTGGCACGAGGTATTGAAGAGATAGGTGTCCAGACTGCACAGAGTGGCTAGCAGAGCAGAGGATGACTGAGGACGAAAGACATGAACATGCTGTAGTGCAGAGTTGATCATTGTCTCGATCTTATCGTCGGGTAGACCTTGAGCTATGTTGTTCCCATCTGAATCAGACAGGCCCTTTGCTTCCTTGATAATCCCACGAGACACATTGTGCAATGCTCCAACGTCGAACCGGTCATCGGCATCGATCAAGACGACGGCTGCCTCGTGCCCTCCGATGGAGCTGTCGCCGAACGAACGCGGCAGTATGGCACGCGCGATCAAATAGTACAGCAACTGAGATTTTCCAGAGGCTGACAAACTGCTTGAAATCTCCACGACTGGACTGGGCCTTTTGCTTCGATTGAAGTGGGCGGATAAGATAGTGGAAGGCAGCTCACTGGTAGTCATTTCCGCACCGGGTTCACCCAGATCTTCGCCAAGGAGAAGCATCTCTTCATCCTCCGTAAGAATTCGTTCTCGCGACAATTGTTGGTGGGCCGAATCAACCCACAGCCCCATTGCTCTCTGCATGAAGACTTCTAGTAGCGCGTCAAGAACTGGGACGCCTAGCAGCTGCGGCTCATACTCGGAGTTGGCAGGGTGAATATTTGCCAAATCACGTAAAACCTGGAATGTCAGCTATTGCAGAAAGGAACAGCATACAAGGTCCAGTACCTCATTGAGACCTTCGTGATGCACATCAGCTAGTGATGTCGCGCCTAAGCTGGCAGCCATGACGGTCAATGATCAGCAACGTCATGGATCATGCATTTTTTTCAAATCAATTCAAGTAATGCGATTGTATTTTCTGGCGCGGAGAGGAGAAAGAAGAGAGTAGAAATTCAAGAAGAAAGTAGTTCGGAAATCGGAGACTCCACCTCCGCGGGACTCGGACCACTTCAACTCTTCCCTCTCCGCCAGCTTGGCAAGCTCCAACTCCAACAGATCCATTCGACATGGCACCTCTTGTCCCTGTCTTCTCCGCAGAAACCCTGCCTGAGCATGTCAACATAACCCAGCGCAACTTTCAAGACAAGCGTCGCAAAGGCCCCGATATCAACCTCAAAGAGTGCGCGCTCCTCGAGATGATCCAGTATTCCTGCAACCCGCCATCAGGAGAGATTCCTCAACCAGGAGTCATTACTTGCAAGCCGGTGGTGCGCCTATTTCGACGGTGAGTTAACTTTGCAAGATTCCTGGATTCCCAGTGCTGATCTGCCCTCAACAGCTGCGCCGGTGGATTGACGGTAGAAACGACCTCGTGGGAACGACTCGCACCAGGATCGAGCCAAACGCTATCTTCTACGGGCATAAAATCATGACGTGGACAGAAGGGGGATAGCATGTTGTACAGTATTTGCATTGGGTGGAGTCTTTAGGAAATTGTATCGTTGAAACTATGCTGCGACTGCCATGGGGTATCTCCTCAAATGTCCGATAAAAACACAAAGCGCCAGCCCATAAACCCAAGAAAACGCCGATTCCTCGTATACCTCTATAAACCACCATCCGTGGGCTCAACACTGGCGGATGATTTGGGCACCTTCTCTTCTCCTTGCCCGCTCGCTGTCGTACGCCGCCATAGATCTCGCTCGCAATTCACAATGGGGCCCATTTCTATATTCCACGACACCTTGGACCGCACCTTCCCGTGTCCATCGGTCGGCCCTGCGTCGACATCCATAAGCGAACTCAACCCGAAGCCCATCGGCGCAGATGCGGAGGCAAGCGGGTCCTTCTGCAATTTCTTCGCAAGCCCCTTGACCGTCTTTTCAAACATAGTCTCCATGCTTTCCATCCGTCGGCCCCAAAGCTTCTTGTCCTTGCCGCTAGCGCTCGTCGGATTGTCGCGGAATGCCGCGCTGGCCAACTTCCGCAGCGCTTCTTCACCATGTCGCCCATCCTCAGCGGCCCGTTCGCGAATCTGGCGCGGGTCACTGTCTCTTTCCGTAAAGACCGCCGTGGCAGAGTAGGTGTGTTTGCTCGGGAAGTCGGGGAAGTGCTTTGGGACGTAGGAACGGTTCGTCAACCCCTCTTCTCCCTTCAAAGCGTTCAAAAATGGGAGTTTTCGAGTAACCTCATCCTCAGGCGGAGGGGATGGAAGGAGAGTTGGTGTGGGTGCGACTGGTCGGTTTGATTTGAGGGAGGGAAGGAGGTCGTCGAGGGAGACACGGCCGCGAGTGAGCGCGTGTTCGAAGTCATGGGGAATAGGCTGGATTCGGCGGGATGCTAACATCGACTGGCGCACATATGTGGATAACCGAAAGAGATCTGAACGGTAGGTCAGTGTTAAAGCTCGACTACAGAGTAGCTCCCCTGGGCAGTCACATACACTCCTCTGCGGAGCTGCGCAAGCTCGACAATGCAGCGGGGTCGGCCATCTCAAATCCCTCATGTCTCAGAGCCTGCCCGATTGAGCGGTTCATCATATGGTCGATGTTCGCGTCATCTTGTACGGCGGGTTCCGTAGACGGGGGGAGTGTAACTGGCTCCTGCAAGCGGTGATGGTGATGGTAATAGTTTTTGGGGCGCTTGCTGTTGTGGAAATCCAACGTGGAGGATGGGCGCTTCACTGGGCCCGACGCCATGGCCATGATGGTTGGTGATTGAAGCGCTGGGCGGAGAAAGCTCCAAATGTTGTCGGATTGAGGTGTAGTCACGTGATCGGATATTGGTGCCTGAGGAAACAGTCGGTCGCAACCATTCATTTGCATCTATTTGGATCATTTGGAAGAGAAAAGGAGAAAGTCGAGATGATTGATAAATTAAAGACTGGGTTATTGCTTCTAATCTCAAATGTTTACAATGAATCTCCAAATCCAACCCCATAGACAGTCTACATAGTACGAACGTCGCAGCCATCGACCAATCCGGAGGCTCGCTTAGTCCGCCCGAAAGCTTCAACTTCGACGTTCGTCCACCTCACTCCGTCACTTCTCTCCTCTCCTCTCTTGTCCACCCCCCACCACGTCAGGCAGGTTCCTCTCTGTCTACATCTCAATAATTGTCCTGTCGAACACCGATTGACACGGTCTGTTCGATACAATGGCTACCGCTATCCCCCCTATCACCGGCGTATGTGCACCGTCCCTTGACAGCCCGGTTCGCTCCGAGCGGGCTCGCTGCTTCCTCTCTATGCCCTTGAATGATTATCTGACTGAATCTCTCGATTGTAGATGCTCCGCCGTGGTCTCGTTCTTGACCTGAGCACCGCCTTTGGTGAGTGCATTCGACCTGCGTTTTCGGGTGGCATGATCAACGGATGAGCGGGATAGCGCCGGTTGTCTCAGGTGCCGTCGCTCTTAGCATGAAGCCCTGAAGGAGGATTAGAATTGTATGATTAAAGCAACATGTTTACTAACCAGCAACCGCATTGTACAGGTTTCGGTACCACCTTCGGCTACCTGTGGTGGTACGGTAAGTTGACACTCATATCCCAGTCCCTCGCAAATCGGATCCTAACATCCTTCAGGCTACCACCTCCCCCGTGTCCGTGAGCGTGACCTCTTCTACGCCCGTCTCGAGCAGGAGCGTGCTGCCCAGCGCGCATAAATCGGTCAACTTCGCCCTCTCTCGATTGTTTCCCTTATGTGCCCGTCGGCCACAGTTCTCCTTTGTCAATGAATACTCCAGAATAGAACCCGTTGAAGAAAGAACGTTTTTGGTAATCCCTCTTTCTGGGCTAGACTGGGTCGACGGGTCGTGTCCGAGTGTGGGTTCTTGATGTTGAAACCGATTGTACATATACGCCTGTGATCAACGTGTTTCAATTCTGGATTTTGCCTTTGGTTTTGGATTCTTCTCGTACTTGATCTATCTCACGTATGCTCGGAATTTGTACGGTCCCAGTGTTGCATAGCAAGCTGGCTTACTGCTCTCACGCGACAATTCCGCGAGTAATGCCGATCGAATCGGATCTATTGAATTCAAAACGCTAATTACGCCGGTTATATGTACGTGGAACTCCCCGCCGTGGGATGACTGCTCTCCGCCCGTGCAAGCTATGAACCACCATTTCGTGTTTCTCCGGGGAGCACCCGTCACCTGTCTCATGGCTCGCCCTGAACTGACCCAATGACCAGTGTCTAGCCGACAGCAGTTGGGCCTATCGTAGCACCCGCTCGAACGTGTTGCCTCGGACGGACCCGCCGGCCATGGAGTTGCGCACGTTGCGTTTGAAGCCTTCACGATTAGACCGGAGATCTTCCGCGGCCTCCTTGTTAAGCGGATCGGACGCATTCGGTTCGAGGAATAGGAACTACCACATAGTTAGTCCACGATAACAGCGAAAAAAAAATGAAGAATAACGAACCTGCATGCCCACAATAACCGCGTTCAAATTCAGCACCGGCTTCCAGTCCTCGCGCAGGATGTTTAGGCAGACATTGCCCTCCAGATCGATATTAGGATGGTAGATCTTTTGTGTACACTTGACCTTGGGCGGGTCATGCGGGAAATTCTGATTCACGGTGAAGCTGAAGTTGAACACGCCGCCTTTGTACATGCCCTCATCCGGCTCGATAGTCAGGGTGAAGTTGAGGATGTCGTCGGGATTGGGGAATGACATTTTCATCGTGTTGCCGAGGGTAAGCTCCTGCAGGTCTAGAGAGTGATAAAGGGTGTCAAAAGATGTTCACAGAGCTATAAGTCGGAGAAATCACCTCGTTGCACACGCAGCTGTGCCGCCGTGACCTTCTTCTTTTTCTTGCCTGCAGCGCCTTCGGCATTCTCAGCCTGCTGCTGCTGCTGTTTCTATATACAAAAGTCAGTACTCACTTCATTATCCCTTTCGAGTGGCAAAGAACCTACCATCGACCAAATCTTCAACATTTTGATTGGAGTCACCACCCCACCAGGCGGAACAACGGGTGATCAAGACGGCGAGCCGAGAAGGACGGGAGAGATTTGAACTGATTTAGATAGTGAGAAACTGTAGGTCGAAGAAGCGCAGCCTTGCACGTGTCTCAGAGTACCAAGATGACAGTGCGGTGTTGTGGAAAGGAAGTTGGGCGGAGAGCGAGGCAGAGTCTTTGCGGGGTCTCTTAGCCACCCTTTATCGCGCGATCTTTCTGCCTCATGTATGACGTACATTAACTATATCAACTATATCAACTATACACATACTAATACACACCATGGTCTAACTACATTGCACAACCTTGTTACGTTCTGCACATTGTCTCATTACTTGGGTCGATTTCGAAGTTTCATTTGCGCCCCGAATGCATCTCATCGCATCGCTGGTCCGACGAAATATCACGGTTGGTCCGCTATTCAACCTTCCGAAACAGTACATACTGGCTGGCATCATGAAGAGAAAAAAAAAAAAAAAAAGGGTGAAAATCCCCCGGAAGGTGGGCATCTTGAGCTAGAATACAGATGGCGAATCAGGAAAGAGAAAGAGATGCATGTGCCAAGAAAAGAGGGTTCATGAGAGGATTAGAAAGCTGTTCATGGTCTACCGGCGTGCGAAGCAGCACTTGATACCGGTGCGGCCCAGGAACCAACAGGCGCCGATGAAGCGGAATAGGGCCATGATGGCGTTGGACCACAGGAGCGCCTGGAAGAAACGGGCAGTACGAACGGTAGCAGTGTTCTAGAAGTGACGTTAGTCGATAGCCAAAGTCGGGGGGGTGGGAAATGTAAAAACATACCGTGAAGCCGAACTTGTCTACCGCTTCGCTGGTAATGCAGACGGCGAGGAAGGCATTGCTGAAAATCCAGAAAGTGACGAGACGAGTACGGAAGCTCTTGTAGGAGTCCTCAAGAGACTTCTCGTCGTGCTCAACGGGGGCAATGTAGGGGGTGAGCGCACGCTTGACCGTGGTCTCAAACTGACTGTCGATATCAGCCTGAGGTTTGTCGATTTCCTCTATGACCGCCTCTTTACTACCTTCCTCCTTCGTGGTCGTCGCAGAGGGCAGGGCATCAGCCTTATCGGAACCCTTGGTGCCCCAGGACACGTCGTGCCAGTTGCTGAAGGCGTAGACGTTGAGAATGTTGATGTAGGAAGATTGCAAGACCATGTAGGCGGGGAAGGAAGTGAACATGTGCCATGGGTCGGCATACATGAACGATGCGACGAAATAAAGGCCAAAGGTGGCAGCCAGAGCAATAATGATGATGCCTGCACCAGAGGAGCCGAAGAACGACTTGAGGAAAGCCCCAACACCCTGATCGGTTGTAAAGTCCATCGGCGCGCCTCCACTAAAGGCGCGAACCACCAGATAAATGGAGTCGACGACAATGTACAATTGGATGATACCGAATGCAACAAAGGAAGCCAGGTACGAGAACTTGGAGCCCTTGGGACGGTTACCAAGCGCAAGGATGAATTGTAGCAGCAGGAATCCCAAGTAGATATACTTGATGATGGTGTTCACGATGGGTGTAGCAGTCTTGCCGAAGGGGAATGCCGTCTCGTTGTTGCTTTTGCTGGGGGTACCGACCAGGTCAATAATAACGGTGGTGGTCAGCCAGTAGGACGCAAGCGAGAACCAGGTAAGAATTGTGTTGAAGATGTTATACAACATCTGGATGTGAAGGAAGAACATGCGGATGATGTTGTGCCCACTCTTGTACATTCGGCCGAAATGCATCAGCGAATAGATACCAGCCGCAAATGAACCATTCAACCAACGACGACGCTGTGAAATAAATTCTGCGGCACCCTCGGGCACGTCAGTCTCGGCCTTGGAGGCCTTCACGTACGACAGATGCCATTTGGAGCCGGCCTTGGCCACCAACTCGAAACAGAGAATGCGGTCCTCGGCCAAGAACATGTTCTTTTTGAAGATGTTCATACCCTCGATACCCTTCTTACCCAATTGCTTGGACAGGGTATGGTCACCATGGAAATATTGCTCTAACGGACGTCCCATAATAGCGCGGAACCGGTACGCAGAGAATGCACCGGGCAAGACACTGACGTAGCCGAATGAACTCTCAAGCGGCTTGTCCAAGATATTACTGATCTTGTACTCGAAGTTCTGACCTGCCACTAACGGGTTGACCAAATTGCGCCAGCCCTTGCCTAACATGGCGTGAATCTCACCACAGGCACCACCCAGGTCCTTGTCGTTGTAGAAGGCCTCCCAGAGGTACAACAGAGACTTAGGGGCGGGCTTGGTTCCAGCATCCAGTAGGATACAGATCTCGGGGTTCAAGATACGACCAAACGCGTTGAAGAGCCAACGGTGAGAGTTGATCTTTTTGCTGTTCTTCTGCTTTAAGCAGAACATCATCTGCACCGGTGGAAGGGTGCTTGGGCCATCGTCGGTCGGCCGAATGAGCTGCTGATTGGGTGTGACGGATAGCTGGGTTGTGTATTCAAACTGCGCACCGAGAGTTAGTGGGGAGTGTTGTTTGATATACGCATGGTAACTTACAATGTGCGCAACTGTTTCCTTTCCATCGACATCGCGCTTCATGACACCATCTTGGTAGATACCAACGGTGGCCAGGACATCCAGAGTGTCCTTGTCGCAGGGATCGATACCGTCAAACACTAGCGCAACGACAATCTTCTGCCATGCGGGCCCACCCTTGTTCCAGAACTCGGATTTCTTGATGTTCACAATATCGCGAATGTTTTGCATCACACCATGAAGTGTACGAGCGGTCAGGGTCTTGTCTTCGTTGTAGTAGGTGATAGCGATCAGAAGCTCAGTGTGGCGGTTATACATCGCTGGGCGCAGGTTGTAGCCGTTGTGGAGAGTAAACTCGTTGGGGTCGCATGTCGCGGCGGTATCTGAACAAATATCATTAGATTCCCAGTCTTTCTTGAGGCTCATATTACTCACATCGCATGTGCGTGAACTCCTCGCTGCCGCCTTCTAAGTCGTTGCGATACTTGGCTTGTATGGCATTCTGAATAGCACTGGGCACCGGGTAGTCGACACTCAGGACGGAACCCTGCACCAGTTTGACCTTACGAGTGGCATATCGGCGCAGGTTGCCGCCACCGGCACCACCAGGTCCACCGCCAGGTGCTTGTCGCTGGCGCCAGGCCTCGGTAGACGAAGTCTCACTTCGAGCATATGGAGACGCGGCTCTACCAGGGACACCAAATGCTGCAGCGGGGCTCTCGGAATGACCCGAGTAGACAGACCCTGTCGCATAAGGGTCATGGTAATGTGGGGATGGTTCGGTAGCATAAGTCTCGGTCAAGCTGTAACCCGATGCGGGACGCACGGGTGAGACTCCCCGCGAGTGAGGATCGTCAAAGGGTGTTGCGAAAGGACCCTGCTGGTGAGAAAGAAGGCCTCGGGACGCATCCTCGTCCTCGCGATACTGCATTCTTTGTTAAGTCCTGTTGTGCCAACAAAGGGGTGGAAGACGAAGTTCGTACCTGAGAGGCAGGCACATCCTGTAGACGATGACCATCTTCGTACTTGGGCGACTGCGCGCCAGACCCTTGATAGGCCATGATGCGCGATGTTTGGGGAAACGCAGGAGAGGGGTATTAAACAAGGAGTGGTAAGCGGTAGACAGTGAAGCCGCCAGGGCAACAATGAATGAAACTGTGTCCAAAGGTGATCTTGAGGGAGAGACAACTCCCAGCAACGACCCGATGGAATGAAAGATGAGAAAGACAAGCAGGGTCAGAAAGAGAAAAAAGGGAGGGACATGAGACGCAGATGGAAAAAAAAAAAAAAAAAGGAGGAGTGAGACTAGGAGCGCGATCGTATTGCTTGGTTTGGTTTGTCTGCAAAAATAGACATCTCTAATCCCCACCGGGATTAGTCTCGAAGCGACAGCTCAAATGATCTTTCATTATTGACTGTTCTGTCGAGTATGATCACCCCAGTGTTATTCCGATGCAACAATCCACATACCCCATCCCTTGGTACCAGGTACGCGCCGGCGCGGGCAAGTCCAGGGCTGCAAGAGCGGTATGGAGTACCCGAGCTTGACAGGGTCAAAGGGACTGAAGACCCTGACTGGTTAGATAAAGCTAAGTTTTGGCCATTGGAATTCGATTGATTCGGTGCACTGCAGCCTACGTGTCTTTGCATACGGGGTCGATGCCCTGTATCGGTTTCCATGTATCCACGCGCATCTTGCACCTAGCAAGGATGACTTTTTTTTTTTTTTTTTTTTCCCCTTCAGGGTCAGGACCCAGGGACTCAATTATCCCTGAGCCCTTCTCCAGGTCTTCCACAGACGCTTTACTGCTTCAGGGAGTGGACCCGGTGCGCTAGGAGCCGAACCCAATAAAACGACTCCACTGGTGAAACAGTCGGTAAGTAATCATCCTTGGTCCTGCTCATTCCACATTCTTCGCGACTTCCCTTTTGCCTTCCGAGGTATGTTAGCGGGAAGTCTTTATCTGTGGTGTAACTTCTCTCGGTGTTGGGTGGACTTATATTCACTCCCTGGTTACGATAAATACTCCGACCACCCGCTAGCGTGCTAGTCCGTACTCTAGTCCGTACTCTACTTGACCTAGTTCTGCCTAGCCCTGATCCAGAGTACCCAGAAAGCTCGGTCTTCCCCTGATGGGCACCTGATCTCAGGGCCGACTCCTTAGGATCCCGGGATCTAACCCTGTGCTCAGTCACAAGCCCTGGAGGTGCACCGGCCCTGCGCCCCTGTGTCTCAGAGTCTCCCCTCGTCCGGTTTGCCTTGGTACATTTACTTTTTTGGTCATGAGTTTCCAAGGTTGCCACGCTGAATATCTTTGTCTAGATCATTCTTGGTCTTTGAAATTACTTCCAGTATTTTTTAAGAAAAAGAAAAATATGTATATAGTTCGATGAATCATTGTCATAGAGACGGCCGGGGGTCACCAGCTTGTAATATATATCGGTCGGCATATAGCCAACACCGCCCACCTGCTCCCCGATCTCTAAGTAATCTCGTAGATATTTAGTATCCAAATAGTTGAACAGTCATAACTAACCAATTGATGCATATAGAATCAGACAAACATCGGGACATTGATTGCTGTTTCACGTGTGGGCCCTAATTATAAAGCCAACGAATGAAACTGTTCGTGGCTAAGAGAGTCTTTTAAAGGGGGCGCGGGTGTGAAAAGCGCGCCCGGCGAGGTCCTGAGGGAACGTCCACTACGAACATCATCTATTATACGAAGGGCTTTGACAAGTGCTTTATGCACTGCGTGCTTCTTAATACCTTATTTATTTCCTACGCAGATATCAATTGGAAGGCCCTAATTTTGTTCACTTTCAAACGACGAATGCATATTTTTATCGACAGAAGATTGGCCTAGCAGAAACTCTCATGGTCGCCTATTTAGACCTATTTAGACCATCTTTAGTGTGGCTGTCCTTGGCGCCAACCTGCTCTGCCTTTCCAATGTATGGGATTACAGTGCGAGATGGACTCTCTTCATCGAAAGATGCATTGAAGTCTTAGATAGCAATACTCAAGTGCTACCTTTCTAGGCAACGACTCGCCAAAGAGAAAAAAAGAAAAAGAAAATGTGATGCGATAGCATGTCCTGGTTTCGATCCAGGGTCCTAGGGTGGGTTAGTTTGGGTCGGTCGAAAATTTTGTGGTGAAACGTACCTCCGGGTTATGAGCCCGGCGCTCTTCCCCTGAGCTAACATGCTGGGATTATAAAAGGTTTTCTGTACCAAAGGACATATAAATACATAACAGACCACAAAAAAGGGCAAAAGAAAAAAGATGTAAAAAAGGATTTTTAGGATAGCATGTCCTGGTTTCGATCCAGGGTCCTGTAGCGGGTTAGTTGGAGATTCTATAAGTTTTGAATTAGTAAGACGTACCTCCGGGTTATGAGCCCGGCGCTCTTCCCCTGAGCTAACATGCTGTTCATGTGAAGTTTCCAGCCTTTTTTAAAACTGTAGAGCTGCCGTAAAATAAAATAAAGAATTAACAACATTAAATAACATATACTCTATGAGACTTTAAGTAAAAATTAATCATGATACTTCAAAATCAAGGTACCATACTAGGCAAGAAAGATGCTAGAACAAAAAAAAAAAAAAAAAAAGAAATAGGATAGCATGTCCTGGTTTCGATCCAGGGTCCTGTTGCGGGTTAGTTTTGGTCTTGCGTATATTTAAAGGTGGTGAGACGTACCTCCGGGTTATGAGCCCGGCGCTCTTCCCCTGAGCTAACATGCTGGGATTATATAAGGTTTTCCCAGATTTGATCTCATAGAGGAAGTTTAAAGTTTAGTGCGAAAATAGAAATTATTATCGAAACCTTCATTCATCTCGTCTACTCAAGGACTAATCTTCCTCGAGTGAACACTGATTTTTAATCTAATACAGCCTTCCATATACCTTCCATATATCCAAAAACAGCGCAAGCTTCACCATCACAGCATGTTAGCTCAGGGGAAGAGCGCCGGGCTCATAACCCGGAGGTACGTCTCACCACCTTTAAATATACGCAAGACCAAAACTAACCCGCAACAGGACCCTGGATCGAAACCAGGACATGCTATCGCATCTCTTTTCTTTTTTTTTCTGGACAATCTCTTTTTCTCCACTCGGTAACCCAGGGATCGTTTTTATCTCGTGAAGTTCTTTCCATACTCTATCTCTTAGGAAGCAGTCTTGGAGTTAGATGCGATCTGCACTTTCACAGCCCTAGTTGGTGGCTGGTGTACCGTGCGCCTAGCTGCGCCTCCCGTGTCTCAGGATGGCCCCTTGTCAGGCACTTGCAAGCCCTTATCACGTACGCTGCGTACTTTTTCCAGGAGTGACTCGCGATTTACCAAACTAGGTATCATCTCTACGTATTCAAAGTAGATCAAGGTGGTTCGTACTATATTGGTGATATACCTTGACGTCCACAGTCCTCCATCCTCCATCCTCCGCACTGGAAAACTCCGTAATGACGATACGAGGTCTAATCTATTTTGGTGGCTGACAAAGAAATCGCAATTTCCCCGGGCCGATGATGATCCGAGTCCAGACCGCGTCAGTATACAGTACTCTGTACACAATGCACAACACGCAAGACGCAGCACTGTCCGAGGCACAACGTCCTGCAAGGTGCCGGGGAAGGGGTGTGAAACCGGTCTAAACAAAAGCCTCCAATCTTACATATGAATTCTGAAAACCCTGAAAATAAAAAAAGTGTCCTTCTATTTCCCTTCTTTGCTGCCAGTTAGCTACTTCTTAGCAAGAGCTTGTGGAACCCGCGCTCAGACCCCCCGTGACTCCCGACTCCTCATTTCCCAGGAGAGAACGTTCTCCTCTTCCTCTTCCATATCTCCATCCGATCTTGAATCTCGCTTTTTGACTCTGGACGATGATCGTCCTAGGTCCTTGATCTGGTTTTCTCGACATTCGTTTGTATCTTGATGACCCAGCAATCTCCGCTCACGACTTGACGCCGATTGAGCATCCACACTCCTTTTTCTTTCACTGCTTCTCCGTACTGAACATTCGCCGTTGACCGGTCGTCTTTGTCGATACCTTTCCTTTCGCTGCTTTCCTCTCGTTCCCCACTTCTCGCCCACCATGACTCCTGAACTCTTCGATTCCGCCTCCACCTCGTCCTACAGCGACTTCTCCCCCTCCAACTCCCTCTTCAAGCGCTGTAAAACATGTTCAACCTCCGCCCCAACTTGTCCCACCTGTGCCGACGGATACATCTGTTCGATGATCAGCGAGAGCTGTGAGCAATGTGCGACCACCAAGTGCATCCTGAATGGCAACTCTTCCTCCCAGCCCGAGTCCAGTGGTCCCAATGTCGGTGCCATTGCCGGTGGTGTGGTCGGAGGTGTCATTGCTCTCGCCGTCCTTCTTTTCATAATTTGGTGGTTCGTCATCCGTCCTCGGCGTGACGAGCGCAACTCCCAGCAGGAGAAGAGTGACGCATTTGCAGCCCAGCGATCGGAGCGCAAGTCGACCCAGTCTATCGCCTCGACCGTCCTCACCCGAGCCTCCAATGTCATTCAGATCGCCTACATCCCCGGTGTCACCAACCGATCACCCCCAGAGACGCCTGCCTCATTGGTGCCTCCCGTTCCCCCGCTGCCCGGCGCAACCCCCGATCAGCACTTCTTCATGCCCGGTGACTTGCGAGACTCCTCCTGGACGGCCATGTCCGGCCACCAGAGTATTTCGCCTACCTTGAGAAGCAGTGTGGCCACTACGATCTACCGCAATGATGCCATTGTCAGTGCTATTCCTGCCCAGCAGATCCAGCGCTCTCGGGCAAACATCGTCAGTGTACACAACGGCCCTGGTGGCTCCGGTGACAGCACTCCGACACAACCCGTTCCTGTTATGATCACTCCCAGGGATGCGCCCGCGGTGCCCGCTATCACCTCATCACAGCTTGCTAAAGCTGAAGCCATGAAGGCTGGACCGGGCAGCTCGATTGTGGCTCGTCAGGTTGTCGCCAAGCCCGTGATGGTTCGTGGACCCTCCTTAAAGAAGAAGGACGGTCAGTCCAGCACGGAATCTAGCACAAAGGGAGTCAACCCTACCCCTGCCGACTCAGCAGACAGCAGCCGCCAATTCGACCATCACACATCAACCTTTGACGGCAACTCGTCGGATGAAGACGAAGATGATACGCAGCCCTACACCTCGTCCAATTTGACGGGTGCAAAGCCCTCGACTCCTGCCAATGGAGACTCACTCTCCAAGAGTCCCTTCTCCGACTCAGCCAGCACCAACCAAACAGTCTCGGCAAACATTCAACGAAACTCTCTTCACGCCAGTCAAACACCGCCCCCGCGCGTACAAAGTCCGTTCTCGGACGCAAATGAAGTTTCATGAACGAGTCAAGTCTGACGGGGCGCACTGGTTTTGTTTTGTGATTTTTCTTACCACTCTCTGTCAAATCTCTTTCACTTCTTTGTACGTATGATTTGAGACTTGGTATATTTTCTGGGTGTCGGTTCGCGCTTCCCGAGTGTTTTTGTACAGCGAGATAGCACTTGGAGCGCAACAGTCAATTGAAGTCAACCTCTATCGATGCATATCGTGCCTCCAAACTCTCTTTATCAACTTGTAATTACGATTCCTAACATATTCTGTCTTCACAACTTTGCAACATCGGAACTCGAAAGTCCTGCTTATCGGAATTGATAGTTTGAGAGTCCACCTTAGGCGCATCTGAAACTCGAGGTCTCTAAATCTGACGGTGGGCACATCCGAACACTGACAGAATAGTCATCAACATTGGAAAAATTGAATGCCAAGGATAAACATGAGGGTATCTACAATGGTCTACCATTCAAAATGCATAAATGTTCAAACCATCACGCCTCGGACTCCTCCAAGCCCATCCCACGCCCAATCTTGCGAATTAGTGCACGTTTGAGGAAAGCCTCACGCGCGAGACCACGCGTATGTCGAGACCACGAATCCATTCCAATCACACCGCGGACAAGCGCTGCTTGTAACGCGTACAGCGCATGTTGGAGACCTTGCTCCTCCGCAACCAAATCATATAACTGCTTACCTACTACTGTAGGCGCGACCAGGACTTCGTCAATTGGGGGTAGACCGGACGGAGGGTCTGTAGAGCCAGCAGCCGCAGAGGTTGATGCTGCAGAGGATGAGACGGAAGCCGAACGAGCCTGAGCATCCGCGATGGTGGCATCCGCACGGTGGATAGACTGCTGCAAGACTGCAGTGTTGGACTGGAGCGTTGCGTGGAGGGAATTGAGTGCGGTGAGTTCTCCCTGGAGTTTGGCCATCGTAGCTTGCAACGATAGTGACTGAGAAACAAGTGATTGCGATGCATTATCTGATTGTGTTGCTTGAGCTCGCAAGGTCTCAGCCAGAGTTTGAGATATCGCATGTAGTAATGCATCTTTCTCTGGATTCGGCGGGATCGGTGGCGCAGGCCCTGTGGGCGCGAATGATGGCAACTCAACCTCAAATGGCGATGTGAGAAGGTCGGGCGTTTCCCGCGATGCTGGGGCTGCCGGGGGTGGCCGGTGGAAACTTGAGGGATGCGGTGAATTCGTAGGGTATGGAGGCCCCGGTGATTGCTGAGACCGAGGTTGGTTTCCCGGGTATGGCGATGGTGGTACTTGGGAAAAGTGAGGTGGTTGCTGTGTAGGCATCTGAGGGACAGGCGGCCCAACCTGATGGGTGAATGCCTGCTGAGGACCAGCTGAGGGGCTAATTGGCCCGCTGATGTTCCTGCCATAGGGTATTCGGCTTTGCGATACCGAAGGTGGCATTGGTTGTTGGGCTGGATGCGACGAAGTAACGTATTGTTGAGGAACGTAGCCGCCCGGGCTTGCCATAGACGCATGGCTTAAGGAGCTAGTTTGACTGGGATTATAGTCCTTTGGGGGCAGCGGGGGGAGCGGTGGGGGAGATTGATATCGCTCCGCTATCTGTGCTTGCAGTTGCTGAGGCACAGTGGTAGCTCCAGGCTTGGGTGGCAGCTGCGGGGGAGCTTGACTTATCGGAGCTGCAGATGGCGGTTGCGCTTGAGGTGTTGGTGAAGGCGCCATTCCCGGTGGTAGAGGAGGTAAGGGTGGCGGGGTCGTCTGTTGGGTTTGTGGTTGAGGGGGCATTTGCTGTCGATTTCGAACGGGAGGTTCCTTCGCAAAGACTCCCCGAAGGGTCAAGAGTAGGTCGGAGATACTTGATCTCTAATCGATGCGTAAAACGGTTAGCACGATTCCACAAGCCCAAGCAGAGTGATAAGACTCACATCCCACGCCTCTGCCCAGTGTGCCAGGTAGTGATGATACACGCGCCCCTCGAGCGTAACATGCTGTCCAACTCTGATCGCCATGTCCTGAGTTGGCGTCACATAGACTATAGGAGGCTCGAGAGGATAAGTGTTTGGAATCCATAGCGCGATAGGGAATCGGTATGTCGTGCCATGGAAGGCCACAGGCAACGTGCCCACAAGGTGGAGGAGCAGGGCCGAGAAGCCATTCTCGAAGGCTAGGAAGGCAAGGATGTCAGAATAGCTTCCATTTGAATTGAGCCAGGAGACCCACTGTATACATCGGTCCGAGGGGCGAGCGAGGGGTACTGAGCGAGCGCATTGGCGACGTCGTGATAGGCACGGTTGGGATCGTGGTAGGTCTGCTTGGGGTCGTAGTGGTCCTAGGAGGAGGTTAGTCGATTTTAAATAACGAGAGAGACACAAACCTTGGACAGGACGGAATACAGCCAGTTGAGCGTCCTCTGGGAGACCGCCATGTCGCTGGGAGCAGAGGTGGAAAGGGTTGAGTCGCGGTGGTGCTCCGCACGCCTCCCCGCAACGCTCTTGGCTTCCCGCTACTTGACATGGTCAACAGCTCAATCGTTCCAATGTTGGCTACACACCTTAGCATCCCTCGTCTGAGAGTTGAATGCTGAATGCTGTCAAATTAAACCTGAGCCTTTCCGGAGCTACAGACAGTGCTTGTCTTATTGTATTCAGTTTGAATATATTACGTAGGTGTTTTAGCTTGCCCGGGTAGCAGAGAACCTGCGTATACTTCGAACATAATTCATACAATGATCTTACATAGGTACGCTAAGGCACGGATTCAGCTATTGTGGCTGCTTCATTAGTTTCGGGACCTGCTTACTGACTCGGCATTACATGGAAGTCCAGAAATGGTAGGCACACATGAAGTCGGGGTATATTTGTAACCTTCCCTTGGGGACTAAGCATGGTAGGTTAAGTTTAATTGAATACTACTCAGTATTGCCGACCCCCAAGGTGGCATTTAGGCACCAAGCGATGAGACGGATAGGATCCGCGTACGCAAATACGCTCCGTCTTCTACAATTCTACGACAAAAGGACAACGGGCTGCCATGTAAGTCAAGACGTCGACCTGCAGAGTCCATCTGGGTCTTTGGAAATGGGGTTTTGGATTTATGGAAGTATTTTATTCCTCTAGTATTCTCTGGACAAGTTATCTCTCAAACTGTTAACCTTTAGATAATTTCATCAAACTCATCTATGTCTATCATCATGTATCTATATGCTATGTTTCATGCAACAACCACCTAATCAAAGATGGATGCCTTCATCGAGTTAGGCTGGATGTACTCCGAAGCATTGCGGAAGCTGGTGAAACCCCAGCGAATCTGCGCAGCCATGGCAATCTCCGTGTCCAGGTCCTTAGCGAAAGCCCAGGCCAGACCAGTGTCACGCTGGAAGGCACGACCAACCCGGATTTGATCGATTCCCTCCTCGTTGAGAATCTTCTCAGCGAGCTTACCATTGTTAATTGTGCCCACCGCAGACACGAGCATCTTGTCACCAACGGCCTTCTTCACGGCAGCCGCGAAGGGAACCTGGAAGGCAACGCCAGAGTTCACCTTCTGAGCGGAGTGCACACCGCCAGAACTGAGATCGATCAGGTCGACCGCGCCCTGAGCTGCGAGAGCCTTGGCAAACTCGACAGTGTCCTCCAGCTTCCAACCCTTCTCCTCGGGCAGGCTGTTCTCCAACCAGTCGGTGGCAGAGACACGCAGGAAAACGGGCATATCGGCACCGACGGTGTCACGAGTCAACTGGGCAATCTCGAGAGGCAGGCGAATACGGTTCTCAAAGCTGCCACCATACTCGTCCGTCCGAGTGTTGGACGAGGTGCTCAAGAAGGAGGACAAGAGGTAGCCGTGGGCGTTGTGAATCTCAATGAAATCGACGCCAGCAGCAACAGCACGGCGAGTAGCCGCAACCCAGGCATCCTTGACTTCCTGAATATCTTTCTTGGTCATGGCCTTGGGAACGATGTCACCTTCGGCGAAGGGGATGGCGCTAGGGGCCTTGACATTCTCAGTCCAACCACCAACGGCATTTGTTGCGGTGACACCTCCCAACCACGGGGGAACAGTCGAGGCTTTACGACCGGCGTGAGCCAGCTGAATACCGATCTTCTGGCCCTGGCTGTGGGCGAACTCCACGACCTCCTTGAGCGGGGCAATCTGAGAGTCTTTCCACAGGCCTATGCAACCAGGCGTAATTCGGCCCTCGGGGACAACGCCGGCGGCTTCAATGATGATCATTCCGGGGCCGCGCTGAGCGATGCCGCCGTAGTGAGCCATATGCCACGCGGTCATGTGGCCATCCTCTGCACTGTATTGGCACATGGGCGCAACCTGAGATTATATTGTGAGTACAAGTTTCGGGAAAACAAAGCCACAACGAGACGACGGAAACACGAGACTCACACCGAGGCGGTTTTGGAAGGTCTGACCACGGATGGTCAGGGGCTTGAACAGCGTAGGGACGGGTTTTCCGCTGGTCTGAGGATCGCGAGCAGTTCCCGCCGGCGGGCTCTGAGCCGGCGTGTAGTAGGAGATGCCCTCAGCGGGCTTAGTGGGAACGTCGGGCCAGGTCATGATGAAAATGTGTTGAACTGGAAACAAATTGATCGACTTCTGGATGTAGAGGCCCTCTATAGCGCTATATATACGCCCCCACCACTGATTTCTAAGCTAGATTACAAGTCTTCGGATGAAAATCGGATGTAGCGGCCCACTCTAAACCACGATCCAGGTACCTTCAAGTGCACCCGGACCATACGTTCCGTGTACAGCCCGCAGGAGAAAACTGTCCAGGGGCAGCAAATGAGCAGTCTGATTTGCAGGAACCGTGGTCAAGGTACATATGTTTGTCAGAACTCTAGCTGAGTCAAATGCCGAAAGTCTCCGTTCGGCGCAAGGATCGACCGATTCTCCACTACTATAGAGGCGGTGGCACGTAGACTCAGGCGGTGGAGATTCCCTCTGTTTCTTCTGCTTACGATATGACACTCGCCACTAGCCTTCAATAGACATGTCTTTCAAACACCATTTTATCCGACCGCATCCATCGCTTGCAGGATATAGAGGGCTTGGAAGGCGTTCCGTCTCCTATGACCTTGGATCAACATCAGTAGAGGACTAGAGCCTATTGAATTGGATAGACGAAGACCAAGACAGAGCGAATGGAGTAAACCCATACTTTTAAAACTTTGAATGTATCGAGCTGTAGACGATAGTCAGTTGTTACCCAATAGCCGCTTCGATTCCGGAGATCTGCATAAGTTGGAAAGGGAGGTTAGTATGTTCAAAGTATTGTCCAAGGCAATACAATGAGCATACGGTTGTGAGGACGTTGATTGTGGCGGACCCAAGTGAAGGTCCTAACCAGGCTACATCTAATGACCATCACAAATCACCACAATCACCGCAATCACCGCAATCTGCTCCAAATCCCGCGAGAGACAGTGTGGTCGTAATAGAGGTCATGAAGAAGTCCAGACTCGACTTTTCAGGCATTCCCGGCCGCAGCCTGTCTTTGTTATCCCGTCATAACATTGTCACACTTCCCGCTTAGTATTGTTCTCCTTCACAACGTCACTTGGCAGCTTCAACTCTGTTCTTTCCTATTGTCTGTTTCGGTCTACGATGTCTGCCTCTCCGGGGCTACTCCAGCTCTGCACCATGCTGGGTGCTTTTATAGTCCTCTACGATCTGCTACCATCCATGGACATTCTACTCATCTTTTCCGACTCGAACGACATCCGTACATCATGAATATTACCTTTCCTGACGGAAACCCTGACCTTCAGGCGGTTCATTTCTGGAGACCTGATGGCCAAGAGATCTCTGTGACCATCTATGCCCTTGACATATTCTACCAGTACAATGTTCGGGTCTGCATCAATTATGCCTCTCAGCTCGGGGCTTCTGTCGTCCTTCTGGTCTTTCTACTCCTCCTGACTCACAGCGACAAGCGCGGCTCACTTGTGTTCATTCTCAATGGCCTGGCTTTGGTGTTGAACATCTTGCGCCTGCTATTCCAGACCGTTCATTTCTCCACCCCGTGGGAGAAGATCTATCCCTTCTTTTCCGGCGATTACTCGAGCCTCGGGCCCAGAGCCTACGCCATCTCGATTTTGGGTGTTGTCTTCGAGTCCATCCTTGTGATGTGCATCATGACCTCACTGGTCGTGCAGGTGCAGGTCGTGTGCAAAACACTGCGCCGTCGATACCGAAGACCCTTGCTCGCACTTTCTGTGCTGGTGGCATTGATACCCATCGGATTTCGCATGGCATGGACGGTGATCAATTGCATAGCCATCATGGCCGCTGAAGGCACAAGCCGGTGGATATGGCTAGAGAGTGCACTCAACATCGTCATCACAACTGCTATCTGCTTCTTCTGTGCCATTTTTGTCGCCAAGCTGGGTCATGCGATCAAACAACGCCGCCGACTCGGCGTACGTGACTTCGGCCCTATGAAGATCATCTTCGTCTGCGGTTGTCAGACCATGGCAATTCCTGCTATGTTCTCAATTCTTCAGTACTTTGCCCACGTTCCCGAGCTTGCCGACAACGTTCTTACCCTCGTCACCCTTTCCCTGCCGCTGTCCTCGATCTGGGCCGGCGCTGCGCTGGAGAACGCTCAGCGGAGTGATATGCTTCGCAGACCTCGCAACCTATGGCGCGCACTCGCCTTGAACGCAAGTCAATCAATGCCCACAAACCGTTCGGGAACTGAGATGAATGCTACTGGTTATACCGGACAGACATTGTGCTACACGGACCAACAAATCAGCAAGCACTCGCAGGACTCCGAGGCGCCCTTGGCGATATCTGTCGAGCATGATATCTCGGTCGACTCTGTCAGGTACTCCGGAAAAGACAAATCTATGGTTTAGATACTAGGATAGCATGAAAGTTCCTACTCGCAGTCATTGCTGGCCCCGAGCGAGTCCGATCGAACATGAGCACATTTTCTTACATGCTTTCTTACATTCATGTACATTATCAGAAATTACGTTTAATCAAGCCTTCGAAGGATTCTCATTGAAAGACCAAGACCAAGCATAAAACCGTGTAGTCAGAACAGAAGCGGCCCGGGGGGAATTATGTTTAACTCCAACGCGCGCAGGGCTGGAGAGGAACCATGGCAGTTGAGGAACAAAACTGCCGTCTTCGACGAGGCGGGCATGGATTAAACATTTCAATGGACGAGATAAGACATGACTAGAAAAGTCGAAAACAAGCAAAACCACAGTGTCGCTTCACTATACTGCAGGAATCTCGGTTCCCTCAATGTCGTGTCCAAGATAGCATCAACTCAGCACACCATTTCCATCCAGCCGCGCTGAGCGATTAAAGAAAACGAAGGTATTTACAAAACGCTCTATGTAATAGCACCGTATGCGCCAGAGCACGAAATATCAAAGCTAGACATGACAAACACTGGATTATTGCAACTGAACATAATTGGCTGTATGCGATGGTTAGTACTGTGTAAGAGAACCCCCCACAAGTTGAGACTTACCAGGGAATTGGCCCTCCCGGCCATCAATTCGCCCGGACCACCACTCGTTCTGGTTGTCGGTACGGTGAACAATCTCAATCACATCACCCGCAGAGAAACCAAGATCACCATGGGCCTGAGCCTCGTAATCGTACAGAGCGGTGACCCATTCGACAGGCTTGCTAAGATGAGAGGGCTTCGGCTTCGGGGGTGGGGGTGCTGCCTTAGACTTGGCAAGCGACGAGAAGCTGCCGGTCGGACTGGGAGTGGCGGCTGATGAGTATGGGGGAGGGGGGTTGTCGGTCGAGGCAGAGTTGGACCGCCCGCGGTTTATAGAGCCCTTGGCCTCGAGACCCTTGGGCCCCAACTTGGAACCGGACCGACCGAGTCCCTTAGTCTTAAAGTGGACAATGGCCAGAGCTTCAGCCTGCTCCTGGATGTTGCCTCGCTTTTGCTCGAAAGCCTCCTCCACGTCAAGGTCGAGGTTGAAGTAGCTGATATGCATGCCCTGCATTTTCTCATGCAGAGTGTAGAAGACGTTGAGCTGCATGTAGTAGAAGGACTGGAAGAGCGGCCGGATGAACTCGGCCTCTAGAGTAAAGAGCTTGGGCAGCTCTTCCTTCATCAGATCGTTGTAATAGTTGAACTCCTGGGTCGCCTGCTCGACATCATTCTCGGCCTTATACAGAGCCTTTTCGTCCTTGATAGACTTGTCCTTCTTCTCCTCCAGCTTCTTCAAGGTGGCGCGCCGGCGGTCGTAGTCGAGTTTCTTGTGGTCACGTTTGACGGAGACCTTTCGAATCACCTTGATTACCTCGAGCAGCTGATCGGCGGGGCTGATGACGCGGGCCTCAATCATTTCCAGCTCGGGAGCCAGGGCCTCTTGTAGATCTTTGACGATGGCCTCATATTCCTCGCAGGCTTTAATTCCCTCGTGGTTTCCTTCATCGAGGTACGAGTTGGGGTCGGAGGCGCGGCCCGAAATGGGCTTGTAGATCTCGGCGATTGCTTTGGAGAATTCGATCTGGTGGCTCAACATGCCTGGAAGCGGTCAGCAAATTCGATGCCCCTCTCGAGCTGCATGCTGCGGAGGGATCGGATCAGTCTTACCGTTGATGGCTTGGAAGTATTTCTCGGACTCATCATGAAGCTTCTTGGTCTCCTTCTCAAGCTCCTGAAATCGACGCTCGGCGTCGGTATAGACAGCGTCTTGAGTGTGTTCGCCGATATTGAACTTCAATTTCAGCTGTTGCGGGGCGCGCGAAATACTTTTTTGAAAGCCCTTGAAACTCATGATGGATGTGGTCCCCAGTCCTGGATTTAAGAATTGCGATCGTGGAAGAAAGTTGGGGAAGGCGGGGGTGGTCGACGGTAGGAAGGTAGAAAGAAGGTCGAATGGGTTCTAACGTAAGGCCGCTCTTCTCTCTCCGCTATGACATCGACGGTCGGCTGTGGCTGTACCTTGGATTTCGAACTACTACCTTTACTACGTTGGGTCCCGGACCTGGTTTCTTATTGTTTCTGGACCTGTAGCCTTACCCGGCGTATTTCACCGTAAAAATATGCCCCGTTGTGGCGCATGATTCTATCTATGTGATCTATGTGTTCCACAGGCACCAGGATTATTCTCGGAGGCGCTTCCGTGACGATCTCCCACGTTCCAACATAGCCCTATCTATATGATGAGTCGGTGCACTAGGACGTCATCATGGCTTACCCCATACACACGGGCACATTCCTAGGGAATCTTGGGCAATTCTTCATTTGGGTATGAATTCGCGAACGTAACTTAGTCATGGCGCTTGGCCAAACTTTGTCGCGCTGGCCATCATCCACGTAGCCCCTTAGCCCTGGATCGATCGATCGATTGGTGCCTGGAGCTGTGACGCTAGTCAGTTCGTTGTGTCACCCCGACTAGAGACCCTGGTAATGTACATGACCGAGGATTAGGAGATTAGGAGCTCCCTTGTTTGGATGAAAGGCGACTCGAGATCGAGGCATGAGGCAACGGAAAAGCTTAAGTCCGAACGTCCCGATCGGGAAATACCCCGAGTTATCGGAAAATGCGACCGCCCTACCTTAGTCGTGGTTTCTCTTTCCATCTTCACAGTTCACTGAACAATCATCACCATCATGTCATCCGCTGCACCAGCTGCTTGGAGACAGGCCTCCCGCGTCTATTCCAGGCGTCTAGCTTCCCAGGGCGCCTGGGCTGTGCCTCGCCGAGTGCTCGCCACCGGTGTCCGCGGAGGTCGGTCCTATGTCACTGAGACCAAGGCCGGTCAGGCTCAGGTCAACGTCGAGACCGCGATCAAGGAGGAGCAGAAATCATTTATGAAGAAGGCCGGTGTCGCACCAGGAAGTGTTGAGTTGCCCAGTTCCTCTACCTCCGGCGACGCCGCCATGAGTCCTTCCGCCGGTATCCTGAAGCAGGCTACTGTAATGGATCAGGGCACTCGTCCCATCTACCTCGATATGCAGGCGACCACCCCGCTGGACCCCCGTGTTCTGGATGCCATGCTTCCTTACCTCACCGGAATATACGGTAACCCCCACTCGCGCACACACGCCTACGGTTGGGAGTCGGAGAAGGCTGTTGAGCAGGCTCGTGAACACATCGCCAACCTCATCGGAGCCGACCCCAAGGAGATTATTTTCACCAGCGGTGCGACAGAATCCAACAATATGAGTTTGAAGGGTGTCGCTCGGTTCTTCGGCCGCTCGGGAAAGAAGAAGCACATCATTACTACCCAGACTGAGCACAAGTGTGTGTTGGACAGCTGTCGCCATCTTCAGGATGAGGGCTTTGACGTCACCTACTTGCCCGTGCAGAACAACGGTCTGGTTCGCATGTCGGATCTCGAGGCCGCTATGCGCCCCGATACCGCCATTGTCAGTATCATGGCCGTGAACAACGAGATCGGCGTGATCCAGCCCATGGAGGAGATTGGCAAGCTGTGCCGATCCAAGAAGATCTTCTTCCACACCGACGGTGCCCAGGCCGTTGGCAAGATTCCTCTGGATGTCAACAAGCTCAACATCGACTTGATGTCCATTTCCAGCCACAAGATCTACGGCCCCAAGGGTATTGGAGCTTGCTACGTCCGTCGTCGTCCCCGTGTCCGTCTGGACCCCATCATCTCTGGCGGTGGTCAGGAGCGTGGTTTGCGCAGTGGAACTATCGCTCCCCACCTGGTTGTCGGATTCGGCGAGGCCTGCCGCCTCGCCGCTCAGGATATGGAGGTAAGAGAATCCTTGAATCCTTTATTGCCCGCGATTGAATTTTGCGATGATTAAACAACTGCTTGAAATTGTTTTGGGAGGTATTTGGACGGTAGCTACATTCCCTTGAGGAATGATGTCCAGTATCCATGAAAACCAGTGCAGGGGTACTGACCGTGTTTTTGACTATTTGAAATGTTTGGAGCCTGAGCACTGGAACACGTTTGCTAATTATGCCTTCGATTTAGTATGACACAAAGCACATCGAACGTCTGTCTAAGCGTCTATCCACGGCCCTGCTCGGGATGGAGCACACCACCTTGAACGGTGACCCCAAGGCCCACTACCCCGGTTGTGTGAACATTTCTTTTGCCTACGTCGAGGGAGAGTCCCTGCTGATGGCTCTGAACGACATTGCTCTGTCATCAGGCAGTGCATGCACTTCGGCCTCGCTGGAGCCCAGCTACGTCTTGCGTGCTCTCGGCAGCAGTGACGAAAGTGCTCACAGCAGTATCCGTTTCGGTATTGGTCGTTTCACCAGTGATTCCGAGATTGACTACGTCCTCAAGGCTGTTCAGGACCGTGTGCACTTCCTGCGTGAGCTGAGCCCGCTTTGGGAGTTGGTTCAGGAGGGCATTGATCTGAACACGATCGAGTGGAGCCAGCACTGATTTCATTTCATTACTTTTCTCTGCCCCTGTTTTTCTGGCATTAATTACGTTCATTGGATGCCAAAAATATCGTCCTCGGAAATGGCGTTGAATTTTGAGGTGTAACAACAACTCTGTACAGAATGCAAAATACTCCGATCATTAATCCTGCAATGTTTTCGTGTCTCGGCGTAAGGTAGCCCGTAGCTACTGGACCTGCCAGAAACCCGATCGATATCATGAACCAAGATTGAAGTACAGCAAACAAACATTGAAGGCCAAGCATGCCCACTGCTTGTCAGAGAAACCCTTCAAACAAGTGAGGAAACAAGGTCAAACTCGGAGCCCAAACATCATCCCAAAGACCAGTGGGCTCATTTCCTAGACTTTCTCCAGACCTTTATCTGCTCGGCCGGCTTACTCCCATTACCCAGAGCCGCCGAAGTATGAACGCTAAATTGTATTTCGATTGACAATGCCATGTATACGGGGTTATTCATCTCCTCCATCACCTACATCTGAAACCGTCGATCATCTAGTCATAAATTTATGTATTATCTTCTGAACCAGCTCTAGCATCTATCGTCTATCACGACCATTCTGAGCGAGTAACTCTAAACCGAGCTGGCCAGGTATATCATGTACAAACAAATCCGTAAACTCCATCCAGAACCCATAGACTGGAAGGCCATCGGGGAATCAAAAGCGCAGCAATCGTGTCGGCGTCAGAAGACGTGGGGCGGCATCAAAAACTCAGGTACGCCGGAAGAAGAGAAATCATTGAAAAGGGGATCACAGCCTCATGTAGAGATTGGCCAATGAGTCCAGTGCGGCATCTCGCTTGACCGGGTGAATATTCTTGAGAGCTTCGCGAATGTGCACGTTTCTCTTCAGAAGGGAAGAAAGACCGGAGCCGGAGCCGGAGCTGGAACCGGCGTCTGCACTCTTGATATCGCTCTCCAGAGTGCTTAGGAGACCGCCGCCAGTGCTATTAGACTTGGCGTATTCTGCGAGTTCGGTTAAGTTGAGGCTGTGTAATGTGTTCTTCAGGGTGTCCATAATGGGCACCTGGGCCGGAAGCGTGAGCTCGGACATGACCTTGGTGTAGTAGGGCACGGTCTCGTTCTCCCAGACGACCGACTTGGTGATCGTATCCAGAGTCAGATTGCCTGTCTTCAAGAGACTGGCCTGGGACTTGAGAACAGTGCCCAGGTTCTCGATGATGGTGTCAAAGTCCAGAATGGCCTTGAGGGGGTGCTTATTATCACCGGGCTTGATGGTTAGGTCTTCGAGGGTGGCATTTCCAATGACCAAGTCGCCCGACTTGATGTCAAGGGTGATTGTGCCGATCTCAATCGTGAGGACGGATGGGTTGGGTAGCGTAGCGTTGCCAACCAAGTTCGTGCCATCTGCTTCCGGGGGAAGCTGTAGAGCGCTGTCGGAGATACCGAACCCCTCGAACGAGTTCAGAGCTAGGATCCCGGTTAGTTGCTGTTCGAACTGCCTCCGACGGCAAGGGGGAAGCTTACTCGGCGAAACGACATCCTTGTCCATGACCACATGCGACTTCAATACTCCCAGATAGGAATTGGTCGAGCCCTTGAGCGACAAGGTGGAATACTTATCAAAGACCACATTATGCACGTAGCTGGTCCAGGTAGTCGTGTTGATGAGGGGCGTGTGGACATCAGTGACACCGAGGGTAGTGTTACCTTTGATCGTCTTACCGGCGATGGTGACGTTGGCCCAGGGCTCGTTGGGACCCGTATCGCGCACAAAGAGGTCTAGCACGATGGGCTCAATACGGACGGGCAGGGCAAGTTTCAAGTCCAGCGCCGATAGCAGGGTCAACTGAATGGACTCGGCGCGCGGTTGCATGACCGAAGCATTGACGAGAACCAGGTCAGATTTGTTGAGGACCAGTTGAGAGATGGCGGGAATTGCGACGAGGAAGCTAATGGAGCATGGGTCAGTATAGTCCCCGAACGAGGGAAAGAATGATTGGCGCAACTCACAAGACGGGGAGGAAGATGGCAAGGAAGATGACATTTCCAATGAGATAGCAGCACCAGAAACGTTTCCAGTGACGCGCAAACTTCTCCTTTCTGGACTGAGTGGTAGCTAATGAGATGCCACCGGTGGATTGAACCTGTTCCAATTTAGGGTCATCGACGCCCACGGGGGCTAATGGCCCACGATGAACACCTAGGGAGTACTTGGCGTCATCGGAGCTCAAGTAGGCTGGCCTGTCATCGGTATTCTTGCCCATGGTGAAAGTGTCAACACGAGTCAGGTCAAGTCCCAGATCGAGGGCAGAATCTGGGGGAGGGGTCGCATTATTATGTTTCTCGCTAGTCGGAGATCGCCCCAGGAGCTATCCAGGCGGAGCGAAATAAGCCCAGACGGCCCCGGACTCTGGGTTCCATAGATGTGGATTCAGCTAGTCACAACACAAAAGAAAGTGGACAAAAAGGGGGTCAATTGTGGATTCGGAGGTTGCCCAGCATGGAAAGGTCGCACGAGTGGAGATACGCCAGTCCGTGAAACTCAGTAACGATCAGCACAGCGGAAAATGGCGATCTGCTAAAACCGCGGTCTATCGTCATGCTCTGAAAAGGGTCTTCACATGGTACCGAGTTATTCATTTCCTTTCAGGGAATTCTAGGTTTTCTAGGTTTCCTGGGGTTGCGGGGATCCGAGTCGCGAATTTGGATAATTACTTCCCTAGATCTCTGGACAATTTGAGTTCCCTTCTTCAAATTCCCAGTCTATCATGTCGTCGTCTTCATCTCAATCGCCTTTGGATGAAAAGCCGGAGGCTGCTTTGCACGAGGCTGTGCCCGCTACCACCAGTGACTCGGGTCGGCTCCATGCTCTCGAGCAACTGGAAATCCTTCCCCAGATTCTCCAGGAAGGAATCCTGTTTGCCGGATCTGGTGCTGCTCTACTGCTCCAGGCTGCTTTGCCCGGTATCCGTCATGAGGAAACCTCTGGTGGTCACCACGAGCTAGCCACAGAGTTGGTGGACGCCCTCCAGGCTCATATCAGTTATGTCTCTAACCTAGTCTTTGGCACTCGCGCCGAGCGCAAGACTTTGTTGGACCTGCTGTCCCGCGGTGAAGCCCCAGGTCTGGGTGGTGGTCGCAACAATCGGTTTGCCCACCACCCACCACTCCAGCTGTGGATGGCGGCTACTCTCTATGCTACCTCCACCGACTTCTACCAGCGAGTCTACGGACGCGTCGACTACGACACCGCTCAGCGTGGATACAGCGAGTTTACTCTCATTATGAACTGCCTGGGCATGCCGGCAGGCACCTGGCCCGAAACCAGACAGGCCTTTTGGTCTTTCTGGGACGACCAGGTCTCGCAGTTGACCGTTTCGTCCGACGCAGCTGCGTTTGCAAAGGATCTGCGTGAGAGTACGGAGGTGCCCGGCTGGGTCCAGAAGATCAAGCCCTTCCTCCGTGCCGTCACGATCGAGATGCTGCCTCCGAAGCTGCGCGATGCTTACGGACTGCGTTCTACGGCCACCACGCGCGCTCTCTACCGCACCTGGATGGGCTTTTCGGTGGCCGTGTACCCAGCCATGCCGAATAAAATGCGCTCCTACCCACTACGCTACTACAGGGATCGTCTGCGTGACAAATTGAATGTGGTTTAGTGGTCTCGGGGGGGTTTTCATTATTATTTCTTTGGTTACTAGCTTGGTCATTCTTTTTTTTTTTTTTTTTTTTTTTTTTGCATCCGTGTATATACCCATTCCATGAAGAAACGCACTGTGCACCGATTGAGGATTCTGTGAAGGTTTCACAAGATTGTATATACAATAACATCTTGATTGCTCTCGTATACTATCGTTATAACAATGAAATTCATGAGCTCATGTCCTTTTACAAGGTTCCCAGGACTCCACCCAGCAGCTTCGACACATCCTCCACGAGCTACATCAAAGATTAGTCCACTGTCACGGTTACTGTCTAAGCAGAGAGGAATACACACCGGTGTGGCATCCCCGATCAGCGTAGTGGTATTGTCCACAAACTCCTTCGTCAATAGACTGTGTGCATTGGTGAGAATATCCTGCAGGATGTCGAGGTTGGAGTTGGAGAGTAGCTTGGCCGCATTGCCAATGATGATCTGGAGATTGTTGATGTTGGTCTGGCTGAGAAGATCCTCGGCACCGGTAAGAATGCCCGGCAGCTCTGAAAGCAGGCCCGTTGTCTCGGGAGCTGGCATTGCCACGGGGTTGGGTTTGGGCTCGGGGGCCGCCACGACGAACGAGGCCATAGCCAGAAGAAGGATTCGATGGAAATGCATTTTAAAATTGTTTAGCAAACTGTGAAGTCTCAACAGGAGAAGAAAAATGCCCCGACAAGGAGACCCCAACCTTCAGTCCAGGCTTATAAGTGAGACACGACCTTTTTTTCCCCAAGGTTACTCCCCACTCGATCCTAGTCCATCTAGACTCCCACCAAGCTGAGTTTGACCTTATCGGGTGCCCTTTACAACGTTAGCCCGCACTTGGCCCGAAGAAAAAGTCTCCCGAGGCTGGAGCCAAAGCTACAGCCCATCACAGGTGCACGGCTCAGGCCGGATTAGCATGGATTTGCGATGGCGGATCAGGATTCAACACCGAGGTGGATCGCGTGAAAAGTGCGAAGCGAACCTCAATTTCCCATGTGAGAGAGACGATCAGCCACGAAATTTGACTCAAGTGCTCCCCGCATCCCACGTCTCGGAGGCCTCTGGATCCCCGGGGAAGGTGATATGCGGGGGGCTCAGGCACTTTTCGAGGCAACAAGTGGAGAACAGTGGAGGAACTACATTCTTAGCGCAGCACTAGCGGAGACTTACATCCTTTTTCGGTGCAGTTTCGCTTTGCTAACTCGTGATCAGGGTCTTGTTATTGGCAGACAGGTTGGACCTGTCAAGTTCAAGCTTGGTCCGCACGAGCTGAGTCCGTGTGGTCTTCGGAGTTGCGCTTCGCTTCGGTAATGATCTACTGGATGGTCTATGTCTAGCATGTTAGCCGTGCAGTGGATCTACTGATATAGATTAATTGTAGTCTCGAGTTCTGTGCTCCTCACACCGTACCTACATGCATATCTGTAGGGAAGGCCGAGGAGCATGTGGTTGTGGAGCGGTTGTGCGCCACGGGACCCTTGGATTAAGGAACCAGGAACCAAAAAGTTGAGAAGAGGGGAAACTACACCAAGTAAGCACGCCATTGATGTCACGTCATTTGCTTGTATCATAGAAACGTTGGAATCATCTGAACTACACTATTGAACGCCCCCCCACTGTGACTCGCTTTGCAGTTCAATGGCACTGGGTACACCCCGGACCCGCCTACAACGCTAGGGCCAACCCGAGAACGCTCAAGGCCCCGATCACCGACGCGGTGAGCGCCGTCTGCTGCGCCGCCATCCCGCTCGAGGTAGACGTCGCCCCAGTCTTAGTGGCGCTCGTGGCCCCCGTCGTCGCCGTCAGAGCACCCGCCGAGATCTGCGACCTCACCACAGACATGTAGCTCTTCACATCAGTGGGAAGGCTCTTGTACCAGGTGGGGGTGGTCCCGGCGCTGAATTGGCTCGCTAGTATACTGCGCGACTGCGGGTCGATAAGTTCCCAAATCACGGTGACAGGGACGACCGACAGGATCTCAGGAATGAGGGATGTAGGCGGTGCCGAAATGTTCTCAAAATGAGCAGTACCCGTCGCGTTCGCGGTGATATGGGCACTGGACTTGGTGTCAGTGAATAGTTCAATAAGTAGTGAAGATCGACAGACAGTGCACTAGACAAAGATGCCATATTAAAGCCGCTCTCGGTGGCATTGGCATCTCGTCGCTGGGGCTCAGCTCCCCATGCCGTCGCAGCAAAGCATAACAGTACTGCGGTGAATTTCATCGTGACTCAACAGAGAACAATGAGAAGAAGGAGCAGAAGGAGCAGAAGTTGCGGCGAAAAGAGTATATCAAATGCTTGACCCCTCTCGGCCGTCGATCCAGCCATCCTCGGCGCCATTTCTCTGCCAAACTTAGCGAGGTAACCCTAGATTGGTCCAAATGGGTCGACCGAGCTGAGACTTGAATAGGTTGATTCTAGGCCATTACCTTGTTTTTCTCTTTCAGGTGCGACCGAGGGTCACATCGTACTTGTGGGCAAAATGTCGGCTCTTCATCTGTTTCAAGCCGGAAATATTCAACACGATTTATCATGTCTAGTGATTCGAATACCCAAGACCTAAGTAAGCTAGTTCTAGCTATATTCATGACAAAACAAGCTCTCATGGCAGCTCTTCAATTTTACATAGCCGGCTGAACAAAACGAGTCGAAGCAAACTCCAGTAGTTTGACGAGTGACAAGCTGGTTATCCGGGGCCACTTCAAGACCAGCAGTCACTCCAAATCCCTTGAGAATGACTTTGTACCAAGGGTTCAGCAGGATAGGATGTCTCCAGGCCTCTCACCGCGATCAAATATTTGGCGCCGTCCTCTGTCTTGGATAGTCACGGAGAAGCTAGTGAGCGAGATCAGGCTCGTACTCTCAGAAGACCGGACACTCCACATCCATTCCCGCGTCGACTCGCAATAGGGCCGTGGGGAGGACAAAATATCCCTCGACTAGGCTTGCAATGTTTTCCACCCTATACTGGGTCTCGGTAGGCTGGAGGAAGAGGTAGTTGAATACTTATCGTAATGTGGTACGTAGTGTGAGCGATAGTGCAGGGATCTCCTGGGGTTTTTGGTCTTTTATTTCGTTTCTCGACTCTGTCTATCTCCCAATTCTTCTTCGACTCTCGTGAGAAAATCCATTTTCCTTGAGTTTCCAATTTTCGCGAGTTCCCTCGGATTTCGTTTCTTTTAAGCTTTCCATTTTGCTAGAGTATTTTGGTTCTTGTGTTCCATCTTTCCTGTGAAAATCTATGTCTTTGAAGTTTCTCATTTTTGCATGTAAAGTTCTCATCGCGAATGCATTCAGTTACTATATGACCTACAGTACACCGATCATCCCCGAAGCTCCGGAAGAAAAAATTATATGTGGGTCACTAAAAGAACATACAGCTCTAAAATAAGGTCTAGAGTGTTGGAAGAGACAATATAATTTCAAGAGGTGAATCTCAAATTGGATATCATTGTTCAAATCATCGTGATAGTCGTAATAATAATAGAGAGCCGAAAGTCAAGTCCACCGAACCTGAATCCGTCCTCATAAGCCGAGCTTAGACGCCCTGCTTCTTAGCCATATCAGCTTCGGCACCGCGTTGGCGGACCTTGCCCTCATCGTGCTGGTCGCGGAATTTCTGCTCCTCGGCACGGTCACCGCCGATAGCGGCGCCGACGGAACCAATGGCGCCCTGGGCGCGGTTCTGAATGCCCTCTCCCCAGTCCTTGAGCTGGCCCTTAGCCTCCTGCTCCTTGCCAGCGGCATTCTGCTCAGCGCCGGTGCGGCGCAGGTTCTCGTTGCCAATCATGTTGCCAACGGCCTCCTTGGCAGAGCCCACGGTCTGGTCCCAGGAACCATCGGAGCGCTTCTCGTTATCCTTGACAGCGGCGCCGGTGTTGGGGTCGGCAGTGATAGGACCCAGCTTGGCGGTGGCGTGGGAGTTCTCGTCCTGGGCCTGGGCCTTGGCCTGGGCAGCTTCGCCCTGATTCTGGGAGTTGTTAACACGTTGTACACGTTGTACATTAAATGAATGACTTGAGCAATGATACATACCTGATACGAGGAGTCACCGGTGACAGCACCGTAGGCACGCTGGGCAGCGCCAGTGGCCGCGTTCACGTAGGAACCGAGAGTAGAAGAGTTGCCGTTGTCAGAAGACATGGTAAATAGTTGTAGTTGAAAGTTGAACGGTAGAATGAAAGATGTGTCAAAGTGTCTTGGCAGGAGATTGTTTACGCCGAGACAAGTTCCCCTTCTTATAGATCGAGTGAGCCAAACGCGTACCTGACATTCGGGCTGTGGTCGATGATGTCACCGCTGATGTCACGCCACGTGACTCGCACATGCCAAAGTGCGTCATGTAGATAAAGAAGTGGACTCGAGTGGACACATGAGGACTACTGTACTGAGTACAATGTACAATAAAGGTGGACTGGGATACCCGTTGGTGGAGCCGGGACCTGAGATTCTAGCCTATATGACATATCGTGGCTGTATCGTCGATTGTGGTTCGATGTTGATGATGGAATGCTACAGCTGATCGCTTGCACTGGTGAATGTATATCCCATGACGCCAGACCTGCTGCTCGCTGCAAATGGCAGGTCATATAAAATTCAGATGCAAATAATATGAACGCTCAAATCATAGAGACTAGGTCTCTGTTACCAGTGGCAGATTCCACCCTCGCTGTCGTCCGCTGTCCACGTCCCGCATAGACCAACAACTTCAAGATTACCATCAGGGTGCTCTCCAACTTTACTTAATGACGCCGAAGCTGCATCCATAGGACCGTTACTGAGTAGTCTCTTTGCCCATGCATCAATAGCTGGTTCCCCAGTCTCATCGCGCGCTTGCTTGAGGAACGGGATGAGCGCAGTGCCACCCGTGCCGCGTAACTTCTTCTTGTCTGTCGGGGTGGCAGTGGCCAAATTCATAGGAGGGGGTTGATCTGAACCTGCGGAGTGACCGCTGCCACGAGCCCCACGAGATTGCAGAATGATATAGCGCGACACAATTTGAATGTGCTTGTCACGCATGGAACGCAGCATAGAAAGACACGCATCATACGCAAGTCGTAGAGCCGGGTCCGCGCGCCGTGCTTCCACGAACGCGCGGATATTGGCGATGGAATCAATGTCTTCCAAAAATCGTCGATGAGGGCCAGGCATGTATGCTCGCATATCATGAATGAAAGAGTGCCGAGACTTGGATTCATCAGATGCATTGCGACCCACGCCAGTGGGTCTATGCTCAATACCCAAGACGATATCGAAGAACTGGATCAGAGAGCTCTGAGCATTACTGCCGCCACCATACTGACGGTACTCTGGTGGGTTGCGACCATCGTCATAAAGAAGACCCTTAGGAAGCCCGGCATCGGCCATGTTCTTGCTGCCGGCTAGGTAAGGGCGGATGCGATTGTAGAAGATGTACGGATCACAATTGTCGTACATGCGTTGCAGCAAGGTAGTGATCTCGTCTAGAATCTCCGCCATCTGCTGCAGACATTCTGTCACCACTCGGACTTTTCCAACACGAGCGGCAGTAATAGCCTGAAGCATGAGAGGGATAGTGGGGGCCCCTCGGGCTTCTATAGCTACCGATACTAGGTAGAACCATTGCTCATCTAGTGATCCAGTAAATGTCTGTAGACAGGCCAAATTATCCAGATCGTCGGCCGGCTCGTCGGGGAATATCGGCTTATAATTCCAGAGACAGACTCCAGCGTAAGTTGCAACGGGTGGCACCTCGAGTCTTTCGCAGACTTCAAATAATGGCACGGTCAATTGCGGAGGAATCCTCTATTGGTGAGACGCATCAGTAAATGATGGAAGACATGGTGGTCGGGTTGTTAGCATACCTCGGCAGGACGATCGCCACCCCAGACATAACCGTGAAGCATAAAGACCAACACGACATACGCTCGCCGCCACTCGGCATCTGTCTGCAGGTGTGTAGTAGAAAGAATAGGCAGACGGTCAACCAATCCTCGCATCCGCTTGCTCAGTAGCAAGGGCTGGAGATTCGCAGCAATTGCCTCCCACTTCGCATAGTAAGGATCCGGTAGGACCTCCAGCGGATACTCCGGAGAGAGAAAGCCATGCTCCACCGAGATACCGTAGTCTTCAGGGGATGGAACTGGAGGCAGCATCTTGATGATAAATGGTTCAACAGAAGGATAATCAAGTGAAAAGATGACGGGAGCGAGTCTCCCTAGTGTCGTGTGATGCGGGCAAGAATATCTCCCATGCGGATCTTTGATTTCGTAGATCCTCGTCTCGAGATCTATGATGGTTCAAGGGTCACGCCAATTCAACGGGTGTTTCTGAAGATGATGACAAGAGCAAGATGCTTGCTCCGGGGGAAAATAAATGGGCCCGTAGAAGCCAGGAACGAGGCCCTCGTGCTTAGGTGACAGGGAAGAAACGGAAGTGGGTGGCGTTCCAGAAAGCAACAATCTCCGTCCGAAAGGCGATTAACCGGATGCGAACGGAGAAGTGGCACACCCGGGAATCAAGTCAATATAGTGGAACTCGGAATTCTGTCCGACGAAAAAGATGGATGTTATGGCGAAGATCTGCTAATCAGCTACAGTAAGTAGTAAGTAAGTCAAGTCGTTAAGTTGATCGTGTAAGCAGAGTTTTTTTCCATTCTAGAAGGGTCATCCGCCCGAGCACGTAATTCACCGTGAGGATCATTTCTAAGCACCGGCCGAAAGGTCCGTCATCAACCAGTTGAGGACCCCTCTTGAATCTACCCGGGCACTGGGGGACGGTAGAAGTCCGATATAGGATGCTCCTGCCGGCTATAGGCCATCTTCAGCGGCCAACGTGGTGTGACCGGGCCATTTTTCGGGGCGAGTGGACCACCCGGTGAGGAGGAAAGGGAGAAGGACAGGAAGCTCTAGGTTCATTTTAGATGAGTTTATATCGACCCACTGGCCTCGAACGGGCCCCATTCCGCTGCATCGAGCGGGAAACTGAGTGCAAGCGATTTGGGTCCCACATTTCTTTCGCGCTAAATCACTAGCTTGAGTGCTAGAGAATGATCCGGAGGCCCTGCTCAAGCCGCGTTTTGCGGCATTTTTGTGTGGGAATGAGTACATGGGTGGTCTCTGGGTGCGCTATCGGTGGTTTAAGCGAGAAGTCTAGTGTGTTCGCGAGCACCCACGCTTCTCCAAGGTGTAAGAAAGTGGCGATCCCCAGGTTCCGGCAGTCAACGTCATGTTTGGAGCTTGGCTAGAGTTTGAGGATCGGTCTAGAAGATGCCTGGTTACTTGTATAGGTTTCTGGACTGAACGAAGAATATGATGGATGAAAGTCCGACCGTACGAAGTGATCCTGCTTGTTCTTACTCCAAGAAATCTCGACTACTGTAGCTGAGGATTTAGGTCAGTGCACATTTCCAACGGAGCTCAGTGGAATATCACGTGATGCCCCCAAATTATCCTGGCCAAAGCTCAGTGCACCTATAAAAATCTTGCAGGGTATAAATTCTAACGGCTGTCAGAATTCTAGTGCTATAGCTTTAGGAACTTATTGAATTGTTAGTGAGCACTCAGAGGATACTCAGAAGCCGCTCAGAGGGTCATCAGGGGAAGCCTAGCGATTGGTAAGTGCGTCTTTAGTCATCTGTCAGGTGCTGAGCACCCCAGGCCATTTCATTCCTCTGAATCCTTTCTTGATTTGACGATTATGCCCTCATTTCTTCTCCTCCTCCTATCTCATGTTTCTCTGCTCCCAGGATGCGACAACCTCAGGTGACTCAGATATGAGCGGGATAGAATACCTCTTTGTGCTGCGGTGCTAGCGATGGCTTTTCTATTAAGCTTGAGTCGTCTCTTAAATATATAAGAAAGCTTTCTCGGATAATCGGAAGCAATAGTTTTCACATACCTGTCCTTCACACTTATTTTTATAGTGTCTCCTGGTCGTAGGAGTCTACAGACATAGGCGGGCCACTATCATTAACTAAGAAAGCGAACGCTAGAAGAATGAGCTACAGTCTGCAGATAATTCGAAGATAACATATATAGCTATGGGAAGGTGTTTGGAACTACTCCGTATAGACCTTTGGCTTAGAACAAAGAAAAGGGATTTTATGTTAATCATCAATCGTCCCGAGTAACTAAGCACGCAGAGAAAAGAAGAAAAAAAAAACCGACTTCTTTAAAAACCGAAAACAAAGACGCTCTAATAGACGAGGAGACCTATTAGGAGCATCACTAGCACTATAACGCAGAATATAAGTAGAACTTACAAGAAGTGTAACCCTCTAGGACTCTTAAATACCACATCGCGGCGGCCGGGTTTCTGGGAAGTCAAAGGCTAATAAAACCATCAGGTGGTTCTACAAAGGTAGAAGATACAAATAAACATCAGGCTCGACAACGAGCAAGATTGACGAGATGTGACATACCTCGTGGACATACCATTTGCACTATACTAACTGCCATTTCTTATTTTAGGAATGCCCACCGATATCATTTAGAGATGAACAAACTTGTTAGAACTGTCGCAGCGCGATGTGGCAATCCATTACATTACTTGTACAGTACATTACTTGCATCGCCACAGCAAAATTCCAGGGTTTTCCTATCAAGCACGGTAACGAAAGTGTTTCGGTCCAACGTGTATATAGTACCATGTCTTTCAATAGGCCTATGGAAATGATTGATTGATTGTCTGATGGTAATATCTTATTCTAACCAGATTAGTCTACTACCACCATTTCAAAATCATCAACCAGTATTGTTGATCTATATTTGTTCCGCTGGGTAATAACTACATTAATTTCAAAAATATTTATGCGCTCCCCTCCACGTCCTGAAAGACTAATTAATCACAGATAACGATAGCGACAAAGCAGTATGGACGGGTGTATTGCTCACTACGAATTGCTCACTTGAAGTGCTCACTCTGAAGTGTTCATTACGAATTCCTCACTGCGAATAGAGTAGCTCGCTCCAAATTGATCAGAGATTGGTCCAATTTCTACTTGTTCGGCTTTTGTGATAAAGCTTACTTCCATACGCCAATTGAATTGATCGCTACGTTTATTTATGTCCACTTGGCAGCCTCCACCGTAATGCGCCATTCCATTCCGCCCGCTTCAGCCACCCGGTTGAAGTCTCAGCCTAATTATCGCAAGGAAAGAAAAAAAAAACCCTGGGTCCCAGTCAGGCAGGGCCTAGATAACTAAGGGCGCTTGGCGGGTCTAGAATAGTGGTGGTCCAGGGTGACGGGGCGGTCGAGCGGCGGCTTGCTGCTAGAAAGTTACGGTGGAAAGGCGGCCGTTTCTGGCGCCAAAAGCTGTCATTTTCGGCGTCATTTTCACAGGTCCTTATATTTTATATGTAAAACTACTCTCCTTTGCTCATCGCAGCCAATAGCCACGGCGGATCGCCTGATATAGAGGCGTTGCCTCTTGTACGAAGGAAGCGTTAGGTGACGCTGGTCGAGGCACCTCAACCGGGAACATTTTCTCGGGAACGACGGGACTCTTCATTGTGCGGAGGGATGTGAGGTTGGGGAAGCGAATAGTGGGATCAAAGCTAATCAGGATGAGAGCCTGATGACCTGGCGGCAGGCCGGCGGATGAGACGGAGTAGATGATGGACCTCTCATCGGAGACCGCGCGCACGGAGCTTACACGAGAATCGGGACAGAGGATTCTATAGATATCAGACGGTGCATCGTCGGCGGGCCACATGTGCACGCCGCAGGAGATGAATCGGTCCTCAGACCCCTCGATGGGTTGATTGTCCTTGATCTGCGTGGGACGGAACAGCATCTTCTGAGGACCGGCAGTCCCTTCTTCGTCGATAGGGGTTTTGCGCTTTCGTGACACTGTTCTCAGGCGTAGACGGTCTTGAGATCGTACGCCATTGGCCTGAGGAGCAGGATCGTTGACAAGGTCGACAAATGTTGAAGATGCTAGATGATAGCTGCGGTGCTTGGTACGAGCTGCAATAAATTCGAGTCGCTTTGTTGGATCGTGATTATGCTCGTACTCGGCGTGATAATTCCGGCGCAGTCGCTTTTCAGGGCGCTGGTTATAGGGCTGATGGTTCCCTGTCAGATCATTGGGGTCATCATCCACCCACGTTTCCGCTTCCTCTGGCGTAGGTAGCGGTTCAATATAGTTTGTCCGATGGTTTTCACTCTTGCCACCGCGCCACTCTCGACGGCATTCGAGAATAATGGGCCGACCATTCGTTTCGTCTATACGAATTGACAAGTCGGTCCACATTTCGTTGATAGGGCCCTCGCGATGCTCGCGACGCCAGAGGCGCCCGTTCCACTTGCAACTCTTTTCACGGGGTGCATGGCAAAACCAATGGTAGAATGAAGAGAAACGCTCGTCGTCGTCTGAAGCGACCTGGGTCGAGACGGCATAGAGATGTTCCTGGTACATTTCAAAACAGAGCGTTTGGCCTAGATCCCCATCGACAACACGGTCTAGAGGAAATTCAATCTCCTCGGACGTGGCAAAATCTCTTCCGCATACGGACCAGACCCCACTCGAGCCGTGGGCAGATGTAAAGGTGCCATACCAAATATAGGAGCGGCTATGGCGGACAAAGATAGGGGAATCTATTGGAATAGCCTTATGAAGTAAAAGACGCTTCCGGCGAGGTTGGCCCGGGCGGCGATCTATCATGTCGATCGCCAGTAAAGTATCCTCCTGGGCACCTATGCGTTCCAGGCGGAACGAGACAATGCCGTCGCTATAGTGGAGCAAAGTGATTCGCTCCGCGACATCTAGCCCGGCTGAGCCAGGTTCCAAGCGAGGGATAAGTTCGCGAAGGTTCAAGACTCGTTCCTGGTGGCCTGCACCATGCACATCCAGCAGACGGATCTCATGCCCAACGCGGTAGCACAAGAAGCCCTGGTTATAGAGAAAGTCGGCCCCGTAAGCCAAGACGGAGACTGCATACGGGGCGGCGGTGGCTATGGCCTCATGAATGTCAAAGCGATGCCCAACAGCCTTGCGAAAGCCAGCCTGGGCTGCCAAGGCAGTCTGACCCTCCTTACTGTAACGCAGTGTGTTCTGCGAGGCGCATTAGTGATTGGGCAGTTGGAGTGGATGGGTGGTTGGGTGGCTTTTGGGGGCAAGCGGGGAGGGGAAAAGAGGCTATGAGGCTCTGAGGCTCTTGGGTTCTGGGTGAGGCTCTAAGGCTCTCAGCTCTCGGACTTGGGAGCTCACCTCAACAGTTTTGCGTGCTATGAGGTCACTTTCCATGAAATCATGAAGAGTACGATTAGTGCGGCTCAGGTTAATACAGTCGCGGTCGTCCAGCGACGTGGCGATCTGGTAGAAGACATCAAAGGGGAGGGAGTCCAGACTCCTAGGTGCCGGCATGGCTGGGGAAAGTGAAAGATGGAAGGGATTACCGAGCCATCTCGAAAGTATTGGGACAATGCCCGGGTGCAAGCTATAAAGGGTCAAAGGTGAGAAAGAGCCGCAACATTCCACGGCTCATCCCTTTGGCTCAAACACAGCCCCCGTTCACTTATCGATCGACAGCCACCACTTAGCACTAGCACGTAATTGAACTCTGGCTAGGCCATTCGGAGCTGTGAAACCACGCCGGCTCGCATTTCCACGATGCGATGAGGCTCTGCTCGTGTTTAGCCCATTTTTGACGCTCCACCAAATGGAGCTCCGAGGCCGCGGGTCTCCGAATCACTCGTCTGACTGTGCGGCTCTTTACGGAAACCCGCCAAGGTTCCCCCCCCATACGGATCGCCAGTGCATTCGAGGGCCTTGGGGAGCATTGCCTCGTGTGATCGAGTGGCTATGACCGCGTCAATTGTCTTCTGATTCTGATTTTGGGTAATCCCGTCCATCTTCGTCGTCATCCTCACCGTCCACATCACCCCCGCCTTTCTTAAGGGCAGCTGGGTTGCCCGATTTCGCCAACACCAACTACTCGTCGAGCATACGAATCCGATGGAGCCTTGGTTTTGCTAAGAATAGCGTTGCGTAAGCAGAAGCAAGATCAGGTGAGTCCACGTGTGCGTGCAGATAATAGTCGGATTTCATCCGGGGATAGTACGAGATAGTCTATGTTCTATGCACCTCGAGCAGTTCCTTCCTTGTTCTTTCCTTCTATTCTAGATTGGTTTATAGTTATCTCTGAGGCGAATTCCGAGTTCCGAAGTTTGACCCCTGGGAGGGCTCAGTGTTCCCGGTTGCCAAAATCCCCGTCATGTTTCTCATGTATGTCATAGCTGTCGTAGTCATCGATTCTCCCAACTGACGATATCAACTTTGAACGCTTTTACATATGTCAAATACAGTATGTGAATTGCCGTGGTAGACGGGACACCACGTGACTAATGGTGTTGCCTGCAGCCCTATGAGATTGTGGGGTTCAAGGCTCGGGAATCGGCATTGCGTCCATGGTCTTCCTTCGCCTCTTTTGCCTCCTTAAGGTTCGGCTTCAGGTCCCCGGGGAATTTCTTCTTTCGATTCAAATATATAGTCTCATCCTTAACTCGGACCCATCTTTATTGCCTCGTTAATCCGAGGATCTGCATGACCCATCAGTCAGCCAGCCCGATGCTTTAGAAGAAAAAAAAAGGGCCACCCCACGTCTTTGCCATCCTTTCCCTTCTTTGGTCTTTTCGTATCGGTTGAAAGAGAGTCTCTGAGATCACATTACGATGTATTATCCGCCTCCAGGACCTCCTCCGTGGCCTCCCGGTGGCCATCATCCGGGTCCTCACTGGCAGCATCCGCATCCCCCGCCTCAGCCCTACCAGGCTCCTTACCAAGGGCACCACCAGCGGCTTTCTTCTTCGGGGCCTGCTCCCTATCCACAGCAGCTTGGTCCGCCTTCACGACCACCCTATGCACATACTCCTTCACCTCAGCCGTACGGCCATACTCCTCCACCTCAACCGTACGGCCATACTCCTTCGCCTCAGCCGTACAGCCATGCTCCTTCACCTCAGCCCTATGCCCACACGCCCTCTCCTCGTCCATATGGACATACCCCATCTCCACAGCCGGGAAATGTACCCGGTGCCTACCGGAATGGTAAGTAGTACGAAAAAAGAATGGCAAAATAAGATATCTGCTAATCGTTGCAGGGCCGTTCCCGAGTTCTAATAATGTGCCGCCGGCTCCACCACAAGGCTACCAGCACTTTGGCGCAGGCGCACCGTCCAATTACAACTTCCAGTACTCCGCATGTACTGGACGGCGAAAGGCTCTGCTAATCGGCATTAACTATACTGGCCAGCCTAATGCACTACGTGGTTGCATCAACGATGTGACAAATATGTCGACTTTTCTGCACAACAAGTTCGGTTATCGTCGCGAAGACATGGTCATTCTCACTGATGACCAGCGCAACCCGATGAGTGTGCCAACCAAGGCCAACATCATCCGTGCTATGCACTGGCTGGTCAAGGATGCCCAGCCTCACGATTCGCTTTTCATCCATTTCTCTGGCCACGGAGGTCGCACGCCAGACTTGGACGGTGATGAGGATGACGGATATGACGACGTTATCTATCCGCTCGACTACCGCGTCGCAGGCCACATTGTTGACGATGATATGCACGCCATCATGGTGCGACCGCTGCGGCCCGGTGTGCGATTGACGGCCATTTTCGACTCGTGCCACTCCGGTACCGCTCTGGACCTACCGTACATTTACTCCACACAGGGTGTGCTGAAGGAGCCGAACCTGGCCAAGGAAGCAGCTCAGGACTTGTTCAGCGCAATCAGCTCGTACGGACAGGGTGACCTATCCAGCGTCGCATCGACGGCGATCAGCTTCTTCAAGAAAGCGGCTAATGGTGGCCAAGCGCGTGAGCGCACGATCATGACCAAAACCTCACCAGCCGACGTCGTCATGTTCTCCGGATCCAAGGACACACAGACATCGTAAGTTGACCCGTAGGATCTCCCCCAACACGACTAACCATGTACCGCCCATAGAGCGGACACCTTCCAGGACGGACAGGCGCGGGGTGCCTTGAGTTGGGCCTTTATCAAGTCTTTGCAGCAATGGCCCCAACAGAGCTATCTGCAACTGTTAAACACGATCCGATGGGAGCTAGACGGGAAGTACACGCAGAAGCCGCAGCTGAGCTGCAGCCACCCCCTTGGTAAGTTGATCTGCGGTGGCACCATGTCGGGACTCGGCTGACTCTTGCGGTAGATGTAAATCTCCGCTTTGTGATGTAAAGGCGCCGATCGCCTGGAGAAGAATTACGCCACGGCACATGGAAACTACTCGAGGCGTACAGTAGATCGTCGCTTGCCCGTGGCTTTCTACAGTACGCCTTCAGCTTGCGCACAATCCCCCTCACGAACATCTGCGGGGAGTGGAGCCCAAGTGTTACTGTCTCACACACACCGGGGGCGGATCCTGGTTCACCCACACGATTCAAGAGCCTCGGGGCCTCGTGTGCTCCAATGCTCGGTTTTGGTTTGTCGGTTCCCCGGCCCTAGCGCTGGTAGAATACAGACCCACTGCGGATTGCGCAGGGTCAGAGCGAATTGCAAGAGAAAAATCGAACATAGCCTAGTATAGAGTATAGACGGAGGGCGATGAAATCTCATCCTTTCAATATCTCACGCCGAATGCATGCGCTCCATTACGCTTATTCTTTTAAAAGGGAACAAAGGGGAGAAAAAAAATAAAAAAGAGAGAAAAAACAAGGACACGAAGGTCCTCCATTTGCAAGAATCCCCCCTGAGGCCGAAATCGGGCCAATGGAATTGCTAGGTCAAGGCGGCAGAAGATCCCGGTGGGAATTGTGGATGGTCCCACTTCCTTTCTTTTTTTTTCCCTCTCTCTTTAGAAACAAAAGGAATCTCTGGGCAGTCGGGAACCAGAGTTGAGACATGCGACCACGTCTTTAAGCGCGCAGTTTCGATGGAGAAGGGCTTCGTGTTATTATATATGGGAGAGGCTGTGTGCCGCGTCATCCTCCTACAGGCCGTCAATGGAAGGATGTGTCAGACACTCAAGACAACGATGAGATGATCTGTTTACCCCCGAGACGGAGATACTCCACTCGGACCTGAAATGGTCATGCGTGAAGCTCCCGTTCCACAGTTCGCTTCGGTGAATGGTATAGAGAAATAGCTAGGACTATGCCTTCCAAGCCTTCCCCATATAGTACCCTTCTGAAAAGCAAAAAAGACCCTAAGCATGCGCATCTTCCCGCGCAATGCTGAAGAGAGAAGGAGAATGAAACAAGAAATTACAGTCATCTATTCGTTACACGGGACCGGCGTCTCGTAGTCCGCGAACTAAAGCAATGTCGTGATCCACTCTTACCCAGTCTTTTTCGGAACACGATGGATCTGAGCTGTATGGGATGTCTTTATTTTTCCCTTGTCCTATTTTGTTCTTTACCCCCCTCCTCGATTTCCCCTGTGTGATTTCTTACCCTGCATATTCAAGATGTTGTCATCCACCAACAGTTCATACTCCTCCAGCAACTGCTCTTCCGACCCTCACCTCCCCTACCAACACCAGCAGCCCCTCTCCACACTATCGCTGGGCTCGCAACACCCTCGGAAATCCCCGATGCCTCCCAAATACCCTCGCTTTTACGCCTCTCCCCTGGACGACGGCTCTGAAACCCCCATTCAGGCCTATGGACTCGAGCAGCGCGAGCCTTCAATTTACGAGAAGCCAAAATTGCTGCACCGAGTTTCACACGCCCTAGGCGACATCAAGGAGGATATGGCCTACCAGCTGGATGCACGCGAGACTGCCAACAAGATTAAGCGCCGATCGACTTTCTTCCTGGATCCCAACTTCAACGACGCCGAGGGAGCTCGCCCAGAGACTTCCGCCGGTCCGCGACGGTCGCGCCCTATGTCCATCATGTCCGTTGAAACTTGGACAGCACCCCAGCGCGGGCTCAGTCGTCGTCTGTCTCGGCGCCTGTCAGTCTTCGGACGCAAGACCCCTCACAACACTTCTATGGCTAGCATCTCTACGCCTAACTTGTTCGGGTCCTCGACTCCATATGCCGAGGAGCGGAACCAGACCTTTATCTGAGAGGTTAGATAAGGTCGAAAAAGACAACCATGGGATGACTCTTGCACGAACCCAAAATTGCATGCGATACATGGCAAAACAATGAGAAAAGGCGAAAGGAAATGTCATCCGGCATGATCGGCGACACATGCAGGTGACGGCGACGATCACACATACCTTAAACCACAAGAACCCACACGGGGATCAGAGGTGTTTCGGTCTACTGGGGAGTTTTGAATTTGTTCTATATTGGAATGGGACGGACTGTTATACTGGACTTGACACATGCGACAACTACTAACTAATCTTTGGCCTGGGGATATCTGCCACTGTATTTACTATCATTGATCTGCGCATAGCTTGGTGTTTTGGGGAAATTGAATTTTGGTTTCATCCGTTGGACTTTTGGCCGCATTTCGCCTTTCTCTAGACCAGTTCATTCATTAGGATCGGTACTAGGTCTGTAAAAACGCCCAACGGGCGCCACATGCGGCGCTTGGGCTACTGGTGGACCGACGTGCGTCAGCGAACGCCTCGTCTAAAAATAAAGCCCGATAGCCTCTTATCTGGCGAGCAAGGGGGGGGGGGATGCAAAATTTGTGTCCACATCGCTATTTCCACTAGTGATGGAAGCTTGATAGGATCACATTCAATGTCCCGATATCCCCAACTGACTCCGTTCATACTATCTACGGTTTGTCTTGTCGATCCAAATGCTTCGTCTCCCCACTCCACTCCATGCACTCCTGGAACTCCACCTGCTAGGCTGCCACTGGCCGATGACTTGCCCTTTTTTAGATTCTTCAAGATCTCGTGACCGTTTTGTTTCAAGATGGCGGGCGGGCACTACCTGTAGCACCTGGACAACAGATCCCCGACGCTGAACGGAAGTGGCCCAAGGCTATGTAAAACATCAGGCAGCAGCTTTCCGGAGATCTGGTCACTGTAGCTATTTCGAGTATCGGGTGTCACCTAGCTGCGGGTCCTTGCTTTCGCTTCTCAGCCCCACGTATAATTAGAGGATGCGAGTGTACGACGTAGACAAGCAGTACTCCGTACTCTGTTTCTAGTCTCGCGAACCGTGACTGTGCTACTCATGGCCTGCATAGTGCATATAGATCGTACAATACCATGACCAGTTCGTAGAACTTATGACTGATCATCTTGATGCAAGGACAAGCGGCTTTGGGAATGCTGCAGGCGCGGAATTGGACCGGACCACTATTTTTTTTTTTTAGCGAGATGTTTCGATATCCTGATAATACCACTTCCTTTTTAGACTCGACTAGTACAGATTCCAACACCCAACCAATGCATTGTGATGTCTCGTGCCCCACCACACCATCATACGTTGTGCGGTAGAAGTGAAAGTTGGAAGCAGGATTGAAATCTAAACAAATCTTTAAAGTACATCGTGTATATTATCAGAGCCCAGCTCTTTACTCCAGAATGCCGTACTCCCCTGTCCGGGTGAAGGTCTACCCTAATTTGGCGTAGTCATTCGTGTCTTCTTGTACTCAGCTAAACTCGATATGACCCCCAGTCACCGGTGCAAGACCTTTGCTAATAGCAGTCTTCTCAACTTCCTCGTCTTCGCGATCGATGAACTTCTGAGGGCGGCGTCTGCAAATCGCATCCGGCTCTTTGACCACAATGAGAGATGGGTTACTACGGTAATAATCGTCAATGTCTTCAAGACTTCGGTTGGCTGCAAGTGATTGTTAGCCACAATCCACATGAATGATCTCTATCAGTATACTGACCTGTTTCAGGATAGAAGAAGTAAAGAATGGGCAAGAATGCCGCGTTCGTTACGGTCCACACGATCCCTGGGGTGATGTTAGCGGAGGCAAAATCTAGCCCAGGCAGTCAGCCAAACTCACAGAATTTCCAGCCAATACTCTGGATACCAATGGGTGTGATCTCGACAATTACAAAGTTGGTGATCCAGTCAGTTGCAGTCGCGACTGCAGCACCCTTGGTCCTCATAGGCAAAGAATTGATCTCGGTTGGATATAGCCATGGAACGCCGAGCATTCCAATACCGAAACTACCGTGGAACTATACCCTTGTCAGCAGACTGAATATCCCTAAAATTGATATGGAAGTGACTCACGAGGAAGAAGAACACAATAGACGCCGTGCCAAATACCGTTCCGTTGCTGCGGGTTTCCACGAGGTAAAGAAGGATTGTGATGATGAGGAAACAGAAGAATTGACCAGCCGTCGACAAGATCATCAAACCGCGACGACCTATGCGCTCAACCAGTAGTACTGCGAGACCGGAGAACATCATGTACGAGATGGCATTGCAGGCAGTCAATAGGCGGGCCATGCTCTCATCCATACCCACTGCGGTCTCTAAGACCGTTGGGAGATAGTAGGACATAATATTGATACCACCCATCTGCTGCATGAACTGGCTGCCAGCACCGAGAAGTAGTCGGCGAAGAGTCTTGGTGTCATTCTTGTCCTTCTTCTTGAGTAGATCTCTCCAACGCACTGCATTCTCGCGCTCATACTGAATGGTGAACTCGATTTCATTGCACTGAGCAATAACGAAGGGGTCGTTTAATGACTTGGCTTCGAGGCAAGCGATGACCTCCACGGCTTCTTCTTTCTTTCCATGGGCAAGAAGCCATCTACATGTCGTTAGTCACTGTTGTTTTGAGAAGAAGAAGAAGAAGAAGAAGAAGAAGAAGAAGAAGAATTTGGGTACCTACCGAGGAGACTCGGGAAGCCATGGGGTAGTAGCCCACAAGACGAAAAGGAAGATGACCTGGAATGCAAGCGGGAATCGCCAAGCGACGGCACCACCAGCGAAAGAAAGACCGTAGTTGATCCAGTTGACAAGGCAATATCCCCCGATATTCATCATCATCTCTATAATGACCAGTTTCCCGCGCCATTTCAATTGCGAGGTTTCTGGGATGAGCAGTCAGTGGCCTACTCAACGTTTCTCAATTTCAACCAAGAGCACCTACCAGTCTGCCACACCGGAGCTGTGGCGGTGTTGATGCCATTTCCGATACTACACAGACCCAAATTAGCTTCCAACCTTTGATGTTTGCTCGCAGAGGCCGTCTCTTACCCCAAGATAATGCGGCCTATGAACATTTGCTCCAAACTAAACGAAGTCGACTGAAGGATTGTGCCCACAGCCATGATTGTCGTTCCTAACAGAATTGCCTTTTTCCGTCCTAGGTGTTCACCAATTGTAAAAGCAAAGATGGCTCCGAAGAAACATCCCAAATCGTAGATGGCAGTTACCGTAGATAGCGTCTTGGTCTTGGTCGGGCCGACAAGGTCATGGACCTCAAGGAAGTCCTTCGTAATCACGACGCCACCTGCAGTAGGATTAGCTCGTGTGCCATGATCTAGGGGGTCACAATCACACACTGAAAACACCCTGATCGTAACCAAACAAGGACATGTCGGTCGCGCAGGCAACCTACCATCACCCCGTCAGTGAAATTCACCAATGCAGCGATTGAGAAGTGCATACCGTAACCCAGAAAGTGAGCCATCCTCCCGTCAGCCCAAAGTAGGGCTTTTTCTTTTCAGTTGTAACAGTCATAGTGGAAAGCATAGAACCCAGATATGGATCTGGTGTCCAAAGAAAGTTAAATAAAACGGCCAATTCGTCCCACAAGTACCACTGGAGAGAAAAGGATCTGAGGAGGACCGTGGGGGGGTTCAATGAGCACTTATGTACGGCTCTTATCAATCCTAGTATAGTAAGCCGAACAAGGAAATGTAAGGAGTATGACCGGGACCGTTCTACAATCCGGCTAAAGGGTCCTCGGCTTTGCCCCGAAGACCGGAGGCAAGAGAGGGGGCACCTCCCGTGAAGGTAATTGAAGCGAGCCCATAGATTGAGCGGCAGTGGCTGACGGGAGAGTAACCGGAATCCTCGAAGGAGCTAATCAGGCGGAGGTAGCGCACGATTAGCCCTCCGGGGGATCAGCGTTGCGCCCGAACGTGGAGTTCCGTCATGCGTGGGGGGATCTGGGGAAGATCTAAGGTCAGTCCGACCTTTTCTTTGACTTTTGCTGGTTCTTCCGTTGACAAGACCACTAAGCTGATGACATGGCTCTAAGTTACTCTGTCTTTTCATGCCAACTGCGAAAATCTGGAAGGTTTCGTCTTCCTTGGTATGGAACATCTGGAATTCGGCATCTGCGCCACTTCAAGGGGCAACGCCACATACATATGACAGCCCCCTGTTTTCGGGACTCTTGATCTTTCGCTTCGGCCATCTCCGGTGTGATGTCGATCCTGGCTGGCTTAGAAGTATATTCAAAGAGTTCAGTTAGGATCTTGAGCTAGGTAGTTTCTATAGCAATAGCAAAGGTTTATAAATAGCACTTCACTATCTGCTAACCCTTCCAGGAACCTCGATGAAGTTGAATAGAGACATGCAGGAGGAGACAGGGTCTAGAACTTTTGTACCGCTCGGCTTCTATACTTTCCAATAAGTTGATCGGGTATTAATGCCCCGTCTAAAGACTCCTGCAAGGGTCGACCCCGTCTTGCCCGGCCCGACTCGAGACTCGGCATAGATCTCGGTATACCTTTGTGGGAACTGACTTTTCGCGCAAATGTAGTGGGTTTGAATCTATTCCCTCCTAGTATATCCGCCCAGCTTGGATATCACGCTATATGTTATAGCGTTGCTCGCGTAGCTGCTTTTTCTTAGTCCCCGCTAAGATCTTTTTGGTATCTGTAACATTCCACGCTTCGTTGCAGGCCGTTTCTGGCTCACTTCGAGATTATCATTTCCTAGTTATTGAGCTCATTGTCTGTTCGTTCAGACTACGACCGACTGTAACAGTTAATGTGAAATGGCCTAAACGCTTCATTTTATAAGTCACTTTAGATTATCCCCTATAAGAAAGTTTTCTGAAAGCTCCGTCAAGCTCTTACCGTTCATCTTTCGGTTTGTTTTTAATGCCATTATTTCAAATGGTCTCAGAACCCTGTAAAGAAATGAAGTCCTAGCTACCTTTCTCGACCTCTTGATTCTTCCTCTCTAAGACATTCCGCCTAATGGATTTAAACTCGTTATACGTAAGTGTGTGAAGAACGTTCAGAAGTCTTTCACAAAGTAGAGCCTAGAATAAATTGCTTGAACATGTGCTTTTAGCTTGGTAACTAATGCCCGTTATTGTACTGCGGGAGTATCCATGGATACTTCATTGCGCGAAGTGGGCCTTGGCACTCCCCTTGGAAGGTCCAGCTTTGCCCAGACTTTACAGCTTCAACTCCCCCCTTCTCTCAACATGGAGTCCACGCAGCCTCCCCCGACGCTCACCAACCCTCGTTTCACGCTCGAGCTGGAGTTCGTTTCCTCTCTCGCCAACCCTTACTACCTATCGCATCTTGCCGTCACCTACCCGGGCCTCCTGGGCATCTCACAAGCCGATGACAATGACGACGATTCTGCCTCTGCCCCAGATGCCCAAGCCTTCGCCGCGTACTTGGCATACCTCTACTCCTACTGGAAGACACCCGAATACTCTCAGTTTCTAACTCACCCCGGCCCAACACTGCGCGCTCTGCGGCTCCTGCAAGAAGATACTTTCCGTCGAGATATCATCCTTCCCCAGGTTATCGAAGGTCTGGCCGGTGTCACCATACCCACAGACCCTACTCAAAATGCCGAAGGCGATGCTGCAGCTCAGAACGTCGACACGCAGGAGGAGCAGAATGGTACGAAGACTTGAGTCTCCTGCAAGGTCTTGGCTTTCTTTACGCCACCAATCCGACCACTGAAACCATCTTCTGGAATACGAAAATGGGACGATCTATATCGAGCCTCGAGTCAATGAGTGCGCCAATCGCTAGGCTGGCACTTGAGCAAGAACTCAATGGGGTTGTGGCTTCATGTGCGACCGAGGCACTGGGCCGATCGGCGGAGGGCTCGTCGATCGAACGCACCAGGTACACTGCTCCGGGACACAGTGCACTCCCATGCTAGATGCAAGCGCACGTTCGCAGGTTCATCCGTCGACCAAGGTTTGCGGGGTTGGGCAGGACAAAGCGCTCGTTGGGACGTGAAATCGCCGACAGTTTACAGTGCGAGGCTTTTATGACACTTTCCCTTCTCCGAGGCAATTGATATGACACGAGACAGAATGCAGTCTTTATTTCCAGTCTAATCCTCTAGTAATGAAGTTGCCCACTTAGGGATTGGGAATTGAGCCCGAAACGTAGTGAAATGGCCGTCTGCGGCCGAGGGCTCGGAGTTCCCTGCTTTCTTTCTCGACTCGCGTAAACTTGACAGGAACATCAGAACATCGAAATATTAGAACATCAGTTTCTCCAATCCAGAGTTCCATCAGAGTAATCTTTGACATCTTTTCCAATACATTCGGCACTTTCACGAAGCCGGAGAGAGAGCCCCACCCCCTGGTAATCGGCCGCCAACTACCTCATCGGACAGCAAGGCCCCGTTCCCGTCCACGTCGTCAACGTTTCCAGCCCATGGCCACCCCACGGTTCTAACTCTCCTCTTCGTCTTACGACGTCTTTCTAACAGCTCGTCGCTCTCTACGGATCTCGCGCCTGGAGCGCTCACACAATCATCATGCAAGCTGTACGCCAGTCGTGCCGGCCGAGGCACCAACTTTTAACGCTCAAGTGCTATCCCAAATACCAAAAGGGTGTGCCGGAGGTCAAGCCCAACGCCAGTGAACTGTCATACCTGCTATATTATGCGAGTACACGTCGCAGCAAGCTGACCAAGGTCGGCGCTTTTCTCGAGAAACGGGTGGCCAAAGATGTTTGGAGGCGCAAATTAGGGTGAGTGTCGTGGATGATTCCGAAATCAGTCGCTTTTTGCCGTCCTTGCACGCGGGAGATCAAAAATGCTGACCCCTTCTCGCCCAGCAATGTCCAGGTCGCTCTCCATATTCTGACCGCGCTCATCGAGAAGCTCCCTCGCGACCTCCCCATTTATGCGCGTTCCGTGCTTACCGTCCTCGAAACCATTTTGAAATCGAACGACATTTCACTGGTGGAGGATTCGATCGCTACATTTGAGATATTTTGCCATCATCAGGACATCGCGACGCTTGCCGCAGACCAAGGTCTCGCTCAGAAGTACCGGGAAGTCGTGCGTGCGTACGGCAGTTTTGCCGATCCATCTTCCCCGTCCTACTCCTCCGACACAATCGGCCCGGCGATCGCTATTCGGTGGAGAAATGCCGGTCTCCGTGCGATTAAGGGCGTGGTCAGCTCCGAAAGTCTTGCCGCGGATGGTGGCACCTCCTTAAAGATCATTTTGCCTGTCATTTTGGAGAATCTGTACTCTCCAAATGAAGATCTACTCGTGCCATTGAAGGCTAGGTTAGACGAAACAGAGGAAGCCGACAGGGTGGAACGTGATGGGATTCGAAACCGGCGCATGAGTGTCAACACAGTAAACACGGTTGAGACAGCGAACGGAGACCCTGCTCTGGCTGCTCAATCAACCGCTGACGTTGACCGACAGGCGGAGATGGATGCGCAGCTTTTGGCTCTTCGTTGTCTTGAGCAGATTATCGTCTCAGGAAGTGACCGTGGCCAAATTCGCCTCGCTACGACGGTCATCCTGCAGTTCATCGCCAGCAAGCGGCCCTCGCGAACTGTCACTCGGGTAGAGCCAAGCGCGATCAACCAAGCAGGTAACTGGGCAACATCCCTGATCGAGCTCATTGCCACTTGGTGTCCTGTGCAAGTTCGATTTGTGATTCTGGTGACGGCCATGGACAACTTGCAGCAGACGCCTCCAACGGAGGATGCCTTGGACTCCGCATTCACAATTCTGTCAGTGGTGGACTGGCTCCTAAAATCTTCCGTCAATATGATTGGGTTGAGTGTCCTGGACATCTTGTATGGCCTCATGCATTACGTCTCAGACATCCTGTCCCCTCAAGATAACACCGAGGGAAAGGAGAAGGCCGAGCAGACCCCCGACACTGCGTTCTTCCTTTCTGCTCAGAGAAAGGGCCTGCTTGCTCTTGTGGAACAATGTATCGGCAATCTGGCAACCCATATCTATTATGGCGATCAGGTCGCCGATATGATGCGAGCTATCCTGTGTCGCTTCAAACCTGCACCTACCCAGGAGAATGCCATGCAGACCTCCTTGGCCACTGTGCACGAAACTGGGACCGCGCCCGCTGTCCACACTAATTCCAATCCTGAGAGCAATGGAGAGAAAGCTCAGAGTGAGATAATTTCGCACACTGCGGCCAAACAGACTGCCCTTCGAGCCATCAAGGCCATTCTCATTGTTGCAAACCTACGTGCGCCTACTGTTGCAGCGGCCTCCGAATCACGGAACCAAGTCGGCATTCATGTGTGGGAAGGGACACAAGGACTCCTCAGAGACTCCGACCGTGATGTCCGCCACGCCTATGCTGAGGCCTTCCTCGCTTGGCTGCAACTCGAAACGAACCAGCAGGACCTTAAGGTGCGGGTAGACGCCCGAAAGTATGTCAAGCAGACGTCGAAGCGTGATTCAGAGACGGATAAACCCAACCGACGGAGCACATCCGCCCCCGGAAACCAGAGGGAGATAGTGGCTCTTGCAGCGCAATCGAGCTTCCTTCGCCTATTACATCTTGCCATCTACGACTGTGCCTTGGAAGAGGCCACGGTTGAGTCTGAGATACTTGTCTTACATCTCTTACTCGCTAGCCTCATCGAAAATCTCGGTGCCAACGCGGTGCAATTTGGTCTTCCGATGATCCTGAAACTTCAGGATGACCTATTCACATCAGTTGATCTGGGTACTTCCAGGGCTCGCATCAACGTTGGAAGCTTGGTTCACGGGTACCTTTTGGCCATTTGCGAAAAATTCAACATCGAGTCTACTTATGCTGGAGTTGAGATCCGCAACGAGATTGGAAAGCGACAGAGCAAGAGTCAATGGCTCTCCAAGATCAAGCTACCTCCAGTTGGCCTCAACGAAATCGCGATGGATGATGAAAAGAATCTCAACGGTGATTCGGATCCGTCCATCTCGCTCACCCCCTTCCAAAACATTGACGGCCTCGTTGATGGAATGGACGAGTCTTATCGCGAGACAGTCTCGTCACCCCCACAAAGCCCGCCAAGTTCGCCGGTGCGGGGATTCAACTTCCCAGTCCTAAATCACGCCCAAACTGCCCAGTCGCAAGTCGAGAACGGTCTTCCGTCATCTGCTAGGGAGGAGTTATTCTCGGCTTGGTCTCGAGAATCCTGCCTGGCCGCTGTCGAGAAGGAAAGCATCAAAACACTCTCCGTTAGTGGCTCTCGCGTTGGCACCATGACTCGCAACAGCCTACCGAACGGTGCTGCCAACGACTCGCCTGCTGGCTCGGCTTCACAGAAGAACCGCCATGCGAACGTCCACGAGTTTTCACGCGATGACTCGCGTACTCCAGATCACAGTCCTCACCGGGGGCCTCCAGTCCGTGTAACAGAACTACGCCGCGTGCTCTCTGTCAAGGATGACCCATCTTCTCGGCGCCCAAGCCCACTGCGGGGTGTAGATGGGTCGAATATCAGCGTCATCTCATCAGGCAGTGAGAGTATGGTCAGCGGAGCCTTCTCTGCCTCGGAGATGGAAGGAGATGATGCGTCGATTCACGACGATGGGCGGCAAACTCCCGACCAGGAGGGGCAAGCAACGCCTCGTGCATCCGCATCTGCTGTCGCTCTTTCCGGGGACAAGACTTCCGCCGACCCTCAATTAACACTTACTCGGACGAGCTCTGAAGAAATACCTCCCGTCCCGCCCATTCCCTCAAACCTTCACATTCCGGGCGGGTTCCCAAATGACTCGCAGCGGTCTTTGCTCGTCGATCGCCCATCTACTGCCCCCGATAATGCGCGACAGGCCAACGGAAAAGCAGACTATCTCCAGTCTCGAAACAAATCCCTGAACCGTAGCATGAGTCGCTCTAGCACCAGCCTCTCTGCCGGGATCTCGGATGTTTTCCAAGGCGCACCAAGCGATGGAAACGACTTTGCTTTCGACAACAACCAGCGGGATCAGTTAAGAAAACTTCTGGACGGTTTCCTTTCCTCTGACAGCAATATCCTGGCCAACGGGGACCGCCCATCTACCGGACTGGATCCCTCTAAGGCACAAAGCTTTTCCAACCGACGCTCAGTTAGCGGCGGCGGCATCGGGCGCCCTCCATACTAATCTTCAATTTCCTTACATCCTGTACAGTCCGCCCCCGGCGAGCACCAATTCCCCGGATTCCTCGCCTCGGCAGTTTCGTTTCTCTTGTCTGCCTTTGTACATGTTTATAATTTCTTTCGGTCCTCTGTACCGCGGGAACACTTGCTTTTAGACTCTGCCCCACCCTATAACTCTGGAATCTGGGTGGCATGTCTTTGTGTTCCAGCCTTTTGTCGTTTTTTTAGCACCACTTGATCTTCCATCTTGTCGACCCATTTCTCTTTTTTTGCATATGTTTATCTTCTGGCAACCCGCGGTCCTTTTCTCCGCTGTGCCTGCATCTTATAGCAGCTTGCTTATTTGTCTTTGCTGCGGGTGCTGTATCTACGTTTTTCGGTAGACTCAAAATAGACGTACGGCTTTCGCCCAATATCAAGGCCGCATATGGTCAATCTTCCTACGCGATATCGACGAATTTGAATAGTATTAAGCAAATGCCACCACTGTCTACAGGAATGCAACTATTCAACATTTGGGAAACAGATTGTGCAGTACTAAATGCAGCTCAGTGTGTCATGAGTAAATAAATATCATAGTCATTGCATAGGACCACTTGGTGTTAAAATACAATTGGGCACTTGGGATATCAAATATAAAATTCAACGCCGAGAAAGAAATTAAATCATAGACCTCTCAAACAAGCTGAGCAACCATTCCAGGCAATGCGGTATCCGACTTTGAGGTATCAACTGGGCCGAAATAGTCTCCAAAGGTCTTCTTCAGGACCTGCTCAGTCAACTGCATATGCTGACCAGGTACAGACTTGAAGTGAAGCTTGCCCTGCTCATCCAGCTTCTTCAGACCGAGCCAGTCTTCCTTGTAGATCTGTCTCTCTTGGAGGGGAGTCACGGTACCATCAGTAGCATTGAAATCAGCAAATAGGGCAGTCTCCTTGGGAACAGCGACAGTATCCTCATCGAACATAAACATGGCAAATGTGTTGAGCGACTCCAGACGTTTCTTGTATTCGACGTTCTTGAGCTCGCGCTCGTTGTTGATATCGGCCAGGAAGTCGCTGTGCTCGAGATAAGAATCCATTTCCTCAGGATCACGGAAGTATTGAGCGGGGACGACATGCGACTGCGCGAAATCCGACCATCGGCCAGAGCGAAGCAGTGACTCGACTCCATTGCAGAGCCAGTCGCCCAACTTGCAGGACTGGAACTCGGAGATTCCATTGTGCTGGCTGCCGAAGGTGACAAGGTTATGCACCGGAGGGTGGTTGCATCGCTCGATATATCCGCGAAGGAACTGACCACCCTGTGAGAAACCAAGGGCGTTCACAGCAGGCGCAGTGCTCAGGATCGGGTCCGAGGCGAGCTGATTACAGACGGTCTCGATCTGCTCGGTGACGTTTCCGAAGAAGGTTGCCTGACGATCGGCGCTTGCATCATCGGCGAGTCGGATAATATGGACGTAGGTGCCTGGGTTGACCGAGTCTGCCAGCGATGCTACTTCCTGGATTCCATCGCGTTCAAAGTCGTCGCCGAGCCCGTGCCAGATGACGAGAGGGAGCTGGGTCGAGGTATCGTCGGAGGCCGTGAGCCAGGGGACGGCTGCGTACAAGACGTTGGGAGCAAAAGCTGCCAGAATAGGAAGAACACGCAACATGATGGCGCGAGTGGGAGGTTGAAGGAAGCTCCTAATGTTCCAGGTTTGGGGATCTGGATGACGCCAGTGGATCCGCGGTGGTTGATCTGCACGTGACCTGGATGCAGGTACCTGAACTGTAAGGTCCTGAGTAGTTGTACAGAGTAGCTTTTACACCTCCAGATCAACATTGTTGTAGAATTTTGGTTTGTCTTGAATATCATTTTATTTTTAATATTATGATTATAGAAGCAAGTTACCATCAATTTCGAAAGGCATAGATGCCTCATCTCCGGAAGCGGCCATGCTTGGTCATTTACGCTTCTCGACCATATCGTCATTGCGGGCATTGATAAGCTGTCCGAATAACGTTACAGATTCTGGGAGACTGCCAATTGTTGGGACATTTTGAAAGAGGTCTGTCGAAGAGTTGGTATATAAGGACTGGTTAGCAATAAACTCCCAAGGGCTCGCAGCATGAGGACGACCTGAGATGGGGCTGTTCAAATAATCGAGGTGATGTGGGTGTGAAAGCCAGCTCAGACTCTCCATATACGGCAGGAAATGAGAATTTGATGGCACAAGTGATGCCACTAGAGTTGTTACTGGACTGCAAGAGAGCGAACAGTAGTCTAGAGCAGTGGCTTGCCCTGTTCGTTCAGGAAGTATTTGGTCATCAATGGTAAAGTGTTGCAGCTGGTGTAGTTGGTCAACAGCAGAAAAAGGCTGGGTTTCAATCCGATCGAATTTCAGTTCGGGACGTTGTGGCGAACTATATGATGGAACTCTCACAAGTATTCTGCTCCGTCCGGACTGGATACCACAACAAGACCATACCATGAAATGTGCAAACACAGCTTTCGCACGTGCTAGGTGGATGGCCTGGGTTGCCACCAAAATAGCAAGCCATGCCGACCAGCTCATTGTTGCAGGAATTGAAAGACAAATTCGAAGGAGAGTACAGAAATTAACATGAACAGCGACGAGGGGAATGCTTGCTTAAATTTCTTTTTACATTACCTTATAGCTCTGCCTCGGCTAAGGGCCTAGTAGCTGTTAGGTCCTATACCAAGTCATCCTAGTAGAATGAAGCAGAGTGTGGGCGCTAGCTCGAAAGCATCGCTGAGAACGGCTATATGTCCGCCAATGCCTCCGAGGGATATTAGAGCAAGGTGAATACAAAATTAAGAGAGAGCCTTCCAGGGTTCAGATCCAGGCCCCACCGATGATGTCCTTTAGGGCTAGAGGATGGATTGGCGGTCGGAAATTCGTCGGCAACAGTTGATGGTGCCACTACCTGGGTGGATTATCCTAGTCACCATGGAGTAAGTTATCAAGAAATATCATTCCATACGCACTCCACTTTCGAAAATATCATCGGTAGTCAGCCCTCCCACTGCCTAAATTACAGAGATACAAATTAAACAAATTTCTTAAGAAGTGCTAGCTATACTGATAGAATCCAGTAAGTCAGCCGCACAGGAGTGAACGTCCAGTTGCCATTAGTTATCTAAAATTAGAAATGTATTTGTTGCCGCTATGCTTCTTAAACAAGGATCTCATTCAACTAGTGTAAACTCGACCCAGTTACTGGCCGGCACCACAAGCTCAGGCCGGCCTCCATTATCTGTCGGATCGCGGACCTTGGCATCAATCCACACCACAGTATCTTCATGATCTTGATAATGTCCCCAGTCCCACCAGTCAAGCGTAGCTCCCTTGAACCCGTACCGGAATTCATCACCGGGCGCTATATTCTTCGGGAAATCACTCACCTCCCTAGTGAATGAACATGACTCACCAGGCATCAGGGCTATAAAATCATTCTGGTCGTTGCGGCCAACATTTACCGGAACAGAAGTAGAAAATCTGTAATCGTGGTGCGTAAATAGGCCCCCAAGTTCATAGGGACTCCACTGGTTCTTTCCTCTAAAGTAGAGCCTAAATCCACCCTGGCGGCGATCGAGATCCTTAAATATAAACGTATGAAATATAACCGGCTTTCCATCTAGGGCATCCGGAGCTGTATCATATGAGAGTGTGGCTGTGACAGAATAACGTAGTCTGCCTGCTAGAGTGCGATCTTTTATCGATAACGTAGCGGGTCCAACGATGCTGAGGCTAAAGACAGGGGCGCCACTTGTCCTAGCTAAAATAGGTCCGGGCGAAGGTGGCAATGGGCCTAAATCGTCTATGTCGCTTTCAACATCGGTAATATCTAGTGACTGTCGTGGCCCGCCGGGGAGTACTATCGCAGGGGACTTAGGGCCGAGTTTGCGGTTACTGTGCTCCGCTAATGTACCCCAGTCCTATAGATGAATTTGACCCCCAACCCAGAAGATTTCGTAAAACTGTCCTGGTAGGAAGGAGTCAAAGTAGACAGAGGGTAAGGTTACCTCCCAGGAAACGCTAACACCTGGGTTTAGTTGTTTGAAGCACGGCTCTGACGTGAATATTTCTCGCGGGCGGAGCGGTTTTGCCTGTAACTGCTCAGAGTTGATTTGGACAGGCTGCAGGTCGTTCGTAAATGGACAATTATAACGAAGCAGCATTATGCCCGGCTGGCCAAATCCATCTTCAATAGGGTCCCAGTGGATGATGCATGGTTGTCTTTGAATATCATCTGCATCCCGCGTGATTGTGAAGGTGATAGGGTACCACGCTTGAACGTTGATATCTAAATCCGGTTTCGCTTCGAATGTAAGAGTGAGGCGGGGAGATCCAGATCTGCTTAGCTTAGTTTTTTTGTGGGATAATTCGTTAGGGAGCATCATACGGTCTGTCTGCGGCATATATCTCGTGAAGTATGAGAACTGATCCATTTATGCCGGAGTCATATGTAGTCGTGGGGGTGGAAAGGAAATGCACGGCCATCAATATAGGTAGGGAGTAATGTAGTCCCGCCGCTACAACACGTGAACTAACTAGGCCAAAGAGGTCCGATCAAACTTCTGACCAGTCAGAAGTTTGGTCTAGCGGTTTATATACCACAGTCTGACTTTATATATATTCCTCTTATGTCCGATCTGTCCACAGTTCGCACATTTTGGTGGACGCCGCGTCTTCGGTGCTCATATATCTTGCGCTTTAGACCTCGAAACGACCCGCGGGTGACCCTCACGACCCTGACCCTGACCCTCAATTTTTCAGGGTCAGGGACTAGATGTGTGACCCTTCGGGCGGGTCGCCCGTTTTTTGTAAACAGTGCAAATATAGAAAATCTGTCACTTGCAGAATTTATGAAGTTCTACGCTCGGTCAAAACCGTGAAAGCCCCACCAGACCCAGCCAGCTGTTTCGCCCGAAGCAGTTCCCATAGCCTTTAGTAGGACTGAATTAGGGGATTCCATCCATTGAGAATGGGTTTCTGCCATTGATTTTTCATGGTTATATGGCTTTGATCCTTGAATTTTCATTTGCGTATGTCTATCGTCGAGGAACGATACAGCAGATAGTTTGGCGAGCTTTGGTCACCTGAGGGAGGAATCGACTAATAGAACTCATTTCGACTGAATACCGAGCCGGAATACTGATGGTGAAAGGAAGGGTGTTCACATGAAGAGAGGCGGGTGGATTCGGTCATCCGTGCACATTCGGGGCGGGAACTTTCCGATTTTCGGCCGGATGGATGAGAAACCAGAGAGGCCTCATGATCCAGAAGCATTGACTGTGACGAAGGGACAACTGTGCTCTTTCCTTGGCTACTTGAGTGGTGGCCGGCGAGACGCCCGTCGATCCGTATTTTAATTTGGTCCAAAGCGACTTCTCTCGGGGAAGTGTCTCTGCCAGTCCGGCATAACGTGGCAAGGCCCGAGAGGGAACGGTGGCCATGTGCAGCTGACAGACGTCTTCTATCGTGGTCATTTAATTTACGCCGCTTCCCAAATCGCTCGATCTCCTCAGGGGGGTTGAATGCTATCTCCAACGGACGAGCTGCAGAGACAGCAGCCCAGTCGGGATGTTGGAGGAGCTGGCGCTTCACCGAATCTAGCTGGGTCTCACCTGCGATTGGCACGACTCCCTGGAATCGAGGCGGAGTAGAGGCTTGTGTGCTGAGTGTTCAAGGGCCAATGGTTAGTATGGAGAGTACCCGAGGACAAACAGACATGGTAGCAGTGCAGGAATCTATAATTGGCAGTCTCTCAACTGACTATGAACTTTCATCCGTTGCCACGCCTTGACTCTCTCTGCAGACACCATTCTGTATGTCTCCGGTGCTAGAGAATGCGGTAAATCCTGGAATAAATCCATGAAAGGTAGTTAGATGGCGAGACGCCCTGTCGAGGGCGACCTGGCGAGACTTGGCAAAATTTTGACGCTGGGTTTTGGATAGAGTGCCCTGCCGGGCTGAACGATGCAGTTGACCACCGGTCCAATTCATGGTGGGGACATGAAGACCGCGGGTGATTGTAGATGATAGATGATAGATGATCGTAGAGGATCGTATTCGGTAGACTAGTACATACTCAACACGATAACACGATAACAGTGGGGTCATGACAAACCAGGCAAACAAGTCACGTGCACGGCACACAAAAAGCACCAAAATTTGCATCCTCGACTCATCGACTCACACCTCCCTGAGGTGTTTCGACCAGCAACCAGCAACCAGCAACCAGCAATGAGCACCCTGCGCAATTCACAGGGATCCACAGGTAAGCCGGCCCATTTCTGAGTCCCAGCCCACGCACACGCACACGCACATCGGTCCTTCGGGACTTAGATGATGAACAAACCTACCCAAGCATAGTTCACCTGAAATCTTCGGATTGCTGAACGACAACCTTTATCCATCTTTTTTTTATCTGATATCAACATTTCCATGCCACTATTTCTGGAACATCGTGAGAGTTAATCGCTAACGCAACTCCACAGGGATTTAGCCCTTGGTGGGAAATGAGGTCAGTCTGCATTGCTGCCCAACGTGGGGCACAGGCTCGCCCCGGGCCGTGTCTAGAACCCACGGGAGTCGCTTTCCTACTGTGATAGTAAATATAGTGACGCCGATAATTATAATATAATAATATTCATGCATCTTGAACTTGTTTCAGCTGGCCCTGATCCTGTACTCTGTCCTTTCTGTCCCTTATCTCGTGGACGCGTGCTGGGTCTCTTGTCTCCGTCTCTGTCTACATCCGCCCGTTCCGCAAGAATCCGACGTGGACACTTCTCCACCAGCCATCCCCCCCAATCCTCGTCAACACGCGACGGTGAACCTGCCGATCGTCCAATTTGGTCAATTCGGGCATCATCATGCAGCGTCAGCCCTAGCGCCCTGCCAATCATCACCTCACGCGTACCCTGCCAAGGACGAGAACCGCCGACCCCCCCGTCTCACCGCTGCGACGGCAGGCGTCTCCACCACTCGGGAGTAGCCACACGCAAACCGAGTCTGCAGATGCCATCACCGCTAGTTTCTACATCGTGATCCACTGGTCCTCGATGCTGCCAACAGGGCTCTCCCTTCATGCACCATGCGTCGCGGGCACACGCCGTGTTTGAGAGTCCCACTCCGAACAGCGCACCGTGCTTTTTCTCTTTGAAAAAGGCCGCATCCCCCTCTCGGGCCTCGTTCCTTTCCTCTTTTCTTCCTTAACTCTACCCCTTTCGACTTCATTACACTTTTGACTCTCTTCCATATATTCATACCCAGCCCCAACATACAACAACCCCTTATCGACCAATCAATCCCTGGATCTTGGACGACTTCTGTTCTTTTCAAATTCCCCTGGTTGTTATAGCTGCCCAAGGACTTCTGATCTGCCATTCCCTGGAACAAAAAGGACTTGCTTTTGTTTTCCCCAGGCTTCTTACTAGTCTGCGCATACTCGACCAAACACAACAGGTAGTCCCCTTCACACCTTTCCTTTCTTTGCTTTTCCTATGCGTTTTTTTTCCTTCTCTCAACTGGACCTGTACCGTCGTCAAATGTTCCTGTCCATGGACCTCGACACCTCAAACCAAGCCCCAGGACTCCTATGGATCTTAGAACTCTTGACCTTCACCGGGCTGGTGCCACTGCCTTGCTGCAGTTCAAAAATAAAGACTACCCTGGACATCGTCTCCAGCGTCCGCTGGTGGACCGGATTCTCTCTTCATTGAGTGTTGCTTAATGTTGCACACTTGACTCGATACTGCCACTGGATAACTGTGCCTGGATCTGCTTTTCTCTGACCCTGGACTCACTTCGACCAAGCCTGGTGCGAAGTGGATGGATTATACTACTATACTACCCTGGACTTGCCGCTGGAACCTTACTACTCCATGGATATATGCCTAACTGGCCTCAATAATGAATGGACCTCTTCCTGGATACAAGATACCATGGCCTTTTTGCTCTTCTGCGCTGCCGATACAAGGAAACTACCCAAGGACACACTCGAGCATTTATGTTTGCTCTCCATCTTGATGGACTTTGAAGCACCCGCTTCTGGAACTTACTGCTCTGGCCACTGATGAAATGGACCTGTCACGCAATCCAAAACTGGCCTGCCCTGAAATGATACAGACTTTTCACCATGGAACCCCTGGATGATACGAATCCCTTGTAGCTCTGGCTATTGTACGACCTGGCCCTTTTCGACATCACTACTGGCAATAGGCTCTTCTACCCCATTGGAACCAACTCAAGCTGCGACCACCATAATCAGGCCCTCGTTGAACCTAGTCCCGGACCATCTTCTCCTTGAGAACGGCTTTGGTGCGTCTAGTCACAATCCTCGGCGCTGATGACTTTGCTAACAGCTCATAGGTTCCAATTTCTGCTGGACCTCGGAGCTCTCTTTTGATTTTTCTGAATTTTTGTTTTCAACTCATTGAGGTGTAGATGACTGACTTGAATGATGCTTTCCAGTGTTTAGCCAGACCCCACACACATACACATACACACACACACAATGTCTCCTAGGACCTGCAACGAGCCCGAACGGGTCTCGTTCTCTCAATCCAGACATGCCTCCATGGCCCAAGGACTCTCAAATATGGCCTCCAGATCAATCCAGGATAATGATTTGTCAAGCCAAGACACCTCGTCTTATCCCACAGCCCATGGAAACTCCCAGGACATGAAAGAATGGAACATGAATACTACAGAATCTCTCGACCAGGCCATGTCTCCCAAGGAATCTCCTCAGGTGCAAATGCTTTCTTTCTCGCTGTCTCAGCAGTTGATGACCCCCACCGTCGGACCGAACGATGTGATGTACACAGGAGTGGACTTCCCAGCAGTCCAAGACTTGCATGACCAACGAGACTTTTACTCCTTCGTGGACCTATCTTCCGTGGATAATGATGTTTGCGGACAGGCGAGCTCTCCAGATGATGCTCTGTCTGTCGCGCACAGTTCTCACACCGATGATGGCCATTATATTGTATCCCACGAGCCGTGGAATGCTATGATGCCTGATGGCCATTACCCTGGAACCACCCTGGACCAACTCTCATCAAGCCTTTTCCAAACCGTTCCAGTCTCACCTCCTCTGACAGAGGCTAGCAACGACATCTCCGTTACTTCATCTTGCTCTCACCCAGGGTTCCCCTCATATCTGGCCGCTGATGACACATTCCTCGGAGACTTCACCAACTCGCCAATGGGCAACCACGGCATTAACCCAGCGGATCCTATGTTCCCCAGCGCTCCCCTGAGTGACAAGGACCCTAACAGGTAGGCCTAACTCGCTAACCTGTGAGAATTGTCTATCTGACCCCCAACTCACAGGACCATCAGACCCACCAAGCAGTCCCGTCGTGGAGCTCTGCCAGCCTCTTCCCAGCCCCAGGTCAAGAGTGAATCCGAGTTCTTCCCGCCCCTCCCTTCGAGAGAGCCATCTCACCAGAAGTCCAAGGATGGTGCCGAGTCTCGTAACCCGCGAGAGCACCAATACTACTCCATGCCCACCCAAAGTGATGGAAAGTACTACTGTCCATTTGCCGTTGGAGACAAGGCCTGCAACCACCAGCCCACCACGCAAAAATGCGCTTACCAGCAAGTTCCCTCAAGGTCACCTCATGCTTCGTAATCAAAAGCTAACTGTCTACCCTAGCAAATATCTGGATTCTCACCTAAAGCCCTACCGCTGCAAGGTCCCTGCCTGCCTGGAAGCCCAATTGCGTTTCTCCTCCAACGCATGCCTGTTCCGCCATGAGCGTGAAGCCCATGGACTCCATGGCCATGGAGACAATCCTCACCTGTGCCTTTGGGAGGGATGCGATCGTTCCATTCCTGGATTTGGATTCCCTCGTAGATGGAACCTGTACGACCACATGCGCCGCGTGCATGACTACACCTCCTCTGAGCGCCACAGCTCCCCCGAGTCCTCACCCATTGGAACTCCGGCCAAGAAGAAGGAGACCAGCCGCAAGAGAAAGGTCACTGGTCCCACTCCCGCTCCGACCATGAAACGCACCCGATCCGTGCATTCCCAAACCGGCTCGGCCAAGGCCACCAGCGCCCAGCACGGCCAGCGTCTGCAAAATGCAGAGCGCAACTACTACAAGTGCCGTGAGCGTCTCGTCGAGGAACTCCGCAACATCTCTCCGCAGGATACTTCCATGCACGAGAAGGTCAATGCCAGCCTTCAGGAGCTGTTCACCCTAGGCCTGAACTACCGTCATATCGATGCCAGCCAGGCTGTTTCCCAGATGCCCAATGGAATGCCCGCGTGAAGGATTTCCGAAGCTCTGTAATCTTCTCCGACCGGAGGGGAATGCAGTGAAGGACACTCATACCTCGCAAGGGACTTATCGTTTCAGCCTGTGACCACACAGGGTGAACTCGCGTTCCTCTGCATCTTTCCATGGAAAGGAAATTTTGACCACTTTTGAGAGCCGATGAGACTGCCTCTTACCCAAGAAGCAGCCACGGATCGACTCTGCAGGCCGATACCACAAGGTTGCCCCCCATGGTCGTTATCAACGGACCTATCTGGAGATCCATGTGCTCTGGAGCCGGGCACTCCAAGCACCTACGGACTCCTTGATCTCAGCTCCACGTACGAGACTTTCTGGCTCAACCTGGAATACGGCGCCAACCCCAGTGAACTGGGAAGGATAAGTGAGGCAAGATGGCCTGGCAGCCACGCGCCTCGAATAGGAGGAACAAGAAAATGGGAGGCTGGCGCAAACGACAGTAGACTTTTTGTTTCGGCATTGATGTTGTGTTTGATAGAACATGTTTTGTTATTTTTATTGTTGCAATGATTACTACTTGAGTTGAATGAATTATTGGATATTTGGCACAAGTTGACCATTGAGCGTAGCCAGAACCCGCCAAAGGGAACTACAGACCAAGCAATGATCAGTGAAGGATAAAGTAAAAGAATTCAAATCATAACCTCGTTAAATCATGGCTAGTCTATGCTGTTATATCCAAATCGAGAAAGATCCCTATCTTCCACGTCTCATCCCTTGCACTGGTCTAACTCGTCTACGCGTCCGCATCCTCGCCGCTGATATTCGAGTTCAAAAACCGCACAAATGCATCTGGTATCTGGTCATCCGACAATCCACCAGTTCCCGCTCCATGACCATGACCAATGTACTGCCGGTTCAGAGTGATCCACTGTCTACGCAGTCTCTGTAACTTCGGCAGGGCCAGTATGCCACCTGCACCAGCCAGCTCATCGGTGGTACCGGTAGTAGCAATATGGGCCGGGACAATGATTGGAGTGGCTGCACCAGGCACGTCAATAGTGATACCGTTGAAGTCCTGACTCTGCGCCAGGGCGGCCTCGGCGGAGGGAGTGGCTTGCGTGAAGGTGCGAACAGCCGTCACGATAGCCGAAGTGCGCTTTTCCATGGCGTATAGAGCGCCCGAGTCCGTTGCAACGGCTTGGACAGTAGCCTGGTGCGGAATAATCTTGGGACGTAGTGATTGCCCGCGGCCGAAAGCTCTGCCTGTGGTGGTCGTGCTAGCGACTTCGGAAATAGTGGACGACGCGAGTGATTCAGTAAGACCGGATACAGGGGAATCTGTAGGTGCCTCTGCAGATGGCAGGACGACTCCTGTGAGAGCTTGGAAAATATCCGCCGCTGGAGGTTCTTTGTCTTCCCATGGGACTGTGAAAAGAGGTTTGTCCCAGCGGCTGTGGGTGCTGGGCTCTTCATAACGGAAGATGAGGTTGTTGAGTAGTTTTGACGGGTATGGCTCTTCGTCGTCGGTGGACGGGGCTTCGCTAGGTGCGGATGTGTTCTCGAGTGACTCCGAGCCGCCTTTCTGAGCTTGTCGCTTCAAGCGAGTATCATTGTTCGCGACGCACTGGTCAATTGGTGTTCCAACATGAACCTGAGCATTCTTGGTTAGCCATTCAATCCCCTGGTTCAATGAACGAAGTCCTGAGCCATACCACACAACATGTTGTCCCAGCAGCTTTGGTCTCACACCAAAGCTGGTACCTCCATCCCTTAATGTAATTCATCCCATCGAGGAGCACAATACTGTCCTTGGTCAAGGCCCGCTTTGCGCGTGCATACGCAACACCACGCGCCTCCTTCTCCGTCCTTGCGTGGTCATAAACAGTTCTAGGATGCGATCCGTCATGCGAAGGGACAACATGAACCTTATACCGAGATTTCAACGTAACCGGCGACGCGGACTCGGAGGACGCGAAGATGTCATCCTGCGCTTTCTCGATAAGAGACGCGAGCTGATTCGCACGATATGTGAGACCGGAGCAGGGGTAACCGGTGAGAATCACGAGCTAGTAATTCGTCAGGAGGAGCTTGAGATAGGCAGCTGTAGCTAAACGTACCGGCATCGTGGGCTGTTGCGGTGTTGAACGCGGGCGAACTTTTTTTTTTTTTTGGCGGGGTTAAGACATGTGACTCCACTTTTCAATTTGGACTTTGGCCGTGAACATTTTGTTTACTACTATGATACTATGATACTATGATGCTAGATGGGTTTATACGTTCTCTCATAAACAACCGGGAGAATCAATGTGCTTGGCAGGGACGGTCTGTCGTCAAGTGAATCTAGGCTATTTCAAGTCGCGTCCACGATGGATCTCTCATTCGCCAATGCGAGGAACGGCAGTCAGCAAGATGCACCCGGCCGGAGTTAGGCCGGGGTTTAACCGGATTTTAGCCTGTTTCTCTCTCAGACCTATGCATTGCATATCAGTTGCTATTTGACTTCAGTTTTGGCGTAACCCAACTGTGAGAAGTTTTATCAGTAGCGAGTTGAGGGTCATAGAACATAGGCGTAATGGTTCGCAAAGGAGCCAATTTGAAAAAGAACAAATTCCAGGTCTGTTATGCATTGATAGTCGCTTTAGCGGGGGATAACGTCATTAGAATCACCATGCAGGTTCTCGGGGTTGAAGATTAAAGCCCAACACGGTTTCCATTCTGAATCATATATAAGGCTGCCCTCCGCCAATGTTCATCTCATTTCATATCATCACCTGCAATCACCGTTTCATTGAATTATATCTCCATTGAAAAACAATATGGTCAAGACACTTCCTTTTGGCAACATCCAGGTTCCCTCGCCGGGCTTTGGCGCTATGGGCCTCAGCTTCGCCTTGGGTAGTAACCTGAGCCTTGAGGAAGCTGAGCCCGTGCTGTTGAAGGCAATTGAATTGGGTTGCACGTTCTGGGATACTGCTGTGAGTCTCCTTATGAATTGCTAGGGGAAAAAAAGACCTTCTCTAAGTATGCAGGTTGTCTATCAAGCCGGTGTGAACGAGAAACTTCTGGGAGAATTTATCAGGAAGCATAACGTTCGGGATAAGGTTTTCAGTGAGTCACCTGTAATTCCAATGTTGGCCTCAAACTGAACTTTTCTTAGTTGCATCGAAGTGTGGCTTTAATGCCTTCGGAGACCACTCGGTCACCAAT
>JAGUQL010000007.1:746413-823705 GCA_018410145.1 Penicillium corylophilum | reverse complement strand
CTTCCTATACAGCAACTGCTAAGAGCAAGATGAATGATATGCAGTCTCGCTTCTCGCAGATGCGAACCGACTCAGGGTCATCCTCTCCAGCACCCGCCCAGACGGACCGATTTCCGCGCACCAACACGAATCCCGATGCCTCCCTTCCCCCAGGTCCCGGTTTCCGTGAGCGCCACGCAGACAAGATCGATATGGGCAAGCAGAAGCTGGGCGGTGTGACATCGCGCTTTAACACTTTTGTGGAAGATCGCAAGTTTTCTTCTAGTGCGAATAAACGCATCCCGCGACCTCCGAGCGACTATGTTTCACCGTCGCCTGTTGCGGTTGGTGTTGGGAGATCTGCTGTGCCGGTTGCTCCTGTGGCTCCTGTGGCTCCTGTGGCTCCTGTCACGCCCGTGCCGAGCAGCACGCCAGACATCCAAGCTCAAGCTCAAGCTCAAGCTCAACGTAAGAGACCACCTCCGCCGCCGCCCAAGAAGGCAGAATTCCGCGCGCCAGCTGCCGGTACCTCACCGGTGTCGTCAGCCTCGACGCCACCACCGGTGCCCATGAACTCCAAACCCCGCTGAGCGGGGCCGTTTGTACAACATCAATACAATTGGTGCGAATAGACGCTATCAGAATGAAAGTGCAGTGCACGTATGTACAGTAGCTCGATATGATCTAGGAGAATGTTATCTTGCCCCCAAGGGTATCACTGCCATTAACGGCCGTTAACGGCCAAGGCCTCGGCCGCATGTGAAGCTCCGGTTGGCCCGGATATCTTCTCCAATTGACTGCATCCGCCGAGACGTTGGGAACTGCGCGATGATGTCGATTGTTATACAATCCCAACAGAAGATCGGGATCGTCGCACGAGTTCGCATGCAATGTACAGATCGATAGGAACGAACCCTTGACCTGGGAGCCCGTGAGCCCGGGGATGACTGAGTCAGGATTGAGGCCTGGCAAATCTGGCGAAAACGCCAAAACGCCAAAAAAGCGTGGGGGTTTCAACGGTCCACTCATAGTCCGATGTGTTATACCTAGAGGGGTATAAAGGCAGGGATTGATCGCAGTGATGGTATAGATATCTAACGAGGCCCTAGCTACATGTAGATAGCATATGTTTCCACCCAAAGACCCAAAGACGCAAAACAGGATGATCAACCTACCTCGGCTGCCAAAGTCCAAAGGTTCTAAAATTCCCAACAAACTCCGGATCCACTTGGCGATAAGTCCTTAATCAGTTGAGTGGATCCCCCTCTACTTCTACTTGAGTCGCTTTTTTCTCTCTCCCGGAGTTCTACACGTCTTGTCTTCTTCTGGTTCTGGTTCTTTCTGGTCTTGGGTTCATCATGTTCGACATCAACGTGCCCTCCCAGTTTGGTCCGGCCACCGTCCGCATCGCTCTCCCTCCCGCCTCCCTCATCGGCTTTCCTCCCAACGAGCTTCCAGTAACCATTCCGGCGCCTCACGTCTCTGAATGGACCTGGAAACAGCCCTTCAATATTCCCAACGACCTTTATAACCAAGTCCTGGACGTGCGCGTCCCCATCACGATCGCCTCTGTCTATGCGCTCACTGTGATCCTGATCAATCGCATTAACAAGGCTCGCGGCTACAAGCCCTATGCCTTTAGCCATTCGCGCCTGTTCAAGCTGTTCGTGATTCTGCACAATGTTTTCTTGGCTGTCTATTCCGCCTGGACCTTCGCCGGCATGTTCCAGGCTTTCAGTAATTCCTTCCCGTCCCGTGGCGAGCCCAACGGCCTCGTCAGTGTCGTGGATTCGCTCTGCAAAATCAATGGACCTCGAGGCTACGGTAACGCCGCCACCTACAGCCCTCTGACTGATGAGTGGTCGATTCCCAATTCTGCGCTTAAGTTGACTGGCGGTCAACCCGACCCCAGTGACGTCGGTCGTCTCTGGAACCAGGGCCTGGCTTACTTTGGCTGGCTCTTCTATCTGTCCAAGTTCTATGAGGTTGTCGACACCGCTATCATTCTCGCCAAGGGCAAGAAGAGCTCCACTCTACAGACTTACCACCACGCTGGTGCCATGATGTGCATGTGGGCCGGTATCCGCTACATGGCGGCTCCTATCTGGATCTTCTGCCTGGTCAACTCGGCCATTCACGCCATGATGGTATGTCAATTCTTTGCAGGCTGTTCATATGTGATCACACTAATTCAATTGCGCTTCTTAGTACACCTACTACACCTGCACTGCTCTGCGCATCCGTGTCCCCAACCTGATCAAGCGCAGCTTGACTACCATGCAGATCACCCAGTTCGTCTTGGGCACCAACATGGCCGCTGCCTACCTTTTCGTCCACTATACTATTCCCTACTCCGCCGGCAGTGCTGCTCTGCGCAACTTGACCCAGGCCGTTCCCGCTGTGCCCAATGTCACTGGTGAGGATGGCGTCATGCCTTGGCTCAAGAAGCTGGCTTTCCGCGCCGCTGGTGCGGAGGGCATGGCCGAGAACGTCGGTGGGGCTGTCACCGCTCCCCCTGTCGGATACACCCAGCAGATGGTGACCTGTATGGATACCACGGGCCAAGCTTTTGCTATCTGGCTCAACGTGTCTTACCTGCTTCCCCTCACCTACCTCTTTGCTCGGTTCTTTGTCCGCTCCTATCTGCAGCGCAAGGACCCCGGCGCTCAGCAGCCTACCCACATGGAGGCTGCTGAGAAGGCCGGTGTAGAAGCTTTCGGCCGCTTGAGCCGCGAGATTCAGCGGGCTGCCATCGAGGGCGAGAACAGCGAAACTACCGATGATGAGGTTATCCGGGCTCACGTCCAGAAGATTGTCGAGCAGAACACCCAGGACTCTCCTGTTCGCACACGGGCTTCCGCCGCCAACAAAGCCAAGGCCGCTGCGTCGTCCAGCTCGGACGAGGGTTTCTCCACCGTGAAGAAGGGTGCTAAGAAGCAGACTAAGGGCGAGCAGAAGACAAGCTCGGGCTCTCCGACCGCAAAGGGTGAGAACCCATTTGAAGTGCTCGATAGAGATGCGTGATCCCGTCCGGAACATTGGCTTTCGGCATAAAAAACTTAATGGAGTCTTGGGAGTTTTCACAGCAAAATATCCACTTTCTTTTGACGAATGAGATGTGGCATGATGTGCTCTGTCTGGAATCATCTCTTGACTGGAATCTATGCATTCCAGGCCCCTGCAAGACAGGCCCCACATTGACGGGGGTACTTCTTCCCGACGGATGCTCATTTAGCTGCAATACCGGGAATTCCTCGGAGACGATCCTTTCAGAAACTTGACGGATATAGCGTTAGCTTGGTACTTGGCGGCTTAGACTACATGATTTGGATGTACATTATAAACGATAGCGTGTCATTGATCAATTTCTTCCTTCACCCGGGGCCCTTCTTTGCCGTAAACGTAAACATCCTTGGGTCTTCAGCCCCGTCCGGGGTTATCTAGGCCGCCAAGACCAAGACATTCATTTGAGTCTGTCTATGGATGAGTACTTGAATAGGTACCCGCATCTAAGCTTGTGTTAATTTCAGGGAGTCCTGGGATCCTACTTCAACTAGCATTTCCCCACTTCGCCTCCGAGCTCTATGAATGGAGGGAAAATATCATCCCGGGTAAATCACGCAGGCCCGCGGGGGAAGATCTCGGTCCACCGACGCTTCGCTTAACCATCTGTAAATGGGCAAACGTCAAGCTAGTGAGTATAGCTGCATGTCTATCTCCGCAAATTCCCCGGTGGGAGAATGACCCATGACCAGCCAATGCAGTATAAATCCATACTTTCCGCAATGCCTGCAATGTCACCCCTCTTGCACCACCCTAGCTCCTCGGCAGCAGTCCGAGTTGCTGCAAGATGGCGAATTTGAAACGGCTAATTGCCGGTCTCTGGATTCTTTTCTCCTTTCTGGGTGTTTCTACTATAGCCGAGACCCAGGACGTGACCCAATGGCCTCTCTACGACGATGGCTATAATGAGGTTGTCCAATGGGACCACTATAGCTTTCAGGTTAATGGACAGCGAATCTTCATCTTTTCTGGCGAGTTCCACTACTGGCGTATCCCCGTGCCTGGTCTATGGCGGGACATCCTTGAGAAGATCAAGGCCGCGGGCTTCACTGCTTTCGCCTTTTACTCCAGCTGGGCCTATCACGCACCGAATAACCAGACCATTGATTTCTCCACTGGTGCCCACGATATTAGCCCGATCTTCGAGCTAGCCAAGGAACTGGGACTATACATCATTGTACGCCCGGGCCCGTACGTCAATGCCGAAGCAAGCGCTGGTGGATTCCCACTTTGGTTGACGACCGGTGAATACGGCACTTTGCGGAACAATGATACACGCTATACGAATGCTTGGAAGCCCTACTTCACCGAGATGTCCACGATTACCAGCAAAAACCAAGTGACAGACGGCGGTAACGCCCTCGTCTACCAGATTGAGAATGAATACGGTGATCAATGGATTGGTACTGCTTCGGAGCGCGTGCCGAACGAGACTGCGATTGCGTACATGGAACTTCTCGAGGCCAATGCCCGTGCGAATGGCATCAGGGTCCCACTCACATCGAACGATCCGAACATGAACTCGCACTCCTGGGGAAGCGACTGGTCCAACGAAGGTGGTAATGTCGATGTCGCTGGTTTGGATTCATATCCTTCTGTACGTCCCTCCTTTCCATCCTGTGAATGTCTTCTTATTTACAATGCAGTGCTGGACCTGCGATCTCACTCAATGCACATCCACCAACGGTGCTTATGTCGCATACGAGGTTGTGGACTACTACGACTATTTCCAAGAATCGCAACCAACCCTACCAGGATTCATGCCCGAATTCCAGGGAGGCTCTTATAACCCATGGGGAGGGCCAGAAGGTGGTTGCCCCGATGACATTGGGACGGATTTTGCCAATCTTTTCTATCGCTGGAATATCGGTCAGCGTGTCACAGCCATGAGTCTGTACATGCTCTTTGGCGGAACGAACTGGGGTGCCATTGCTGCTCCTGTTACCGCAAGCAGCTACGACTACTCTGCTCCTATTTCGGAAGATCGTTCTATTGGATCGAAGTATTACGAGACGAAGCTTCTCGCTCTATTCACTCGTTGTGCGAGGGATCTCACCATGACTGATTTGATCGGCAATGGCACGCAGTATACCGATAACTCAGCTGTGAGGGCGTATGAGCTGCGCAACCCGGATAGGAACGCTGGATTCTATGCAACTTTCCACTATAACACTTCTACCTCTACGAATGAGGCGTTCCATCTCAAAGTCAACACCTCTGCTGGAGAACTCACCGTCCCACGACACGGTGGAAAGATCCGTCTTAACGGGCACCAGTCCAAGATTGTCGTCACGGATTTCACTTTCGGATCGAAGACTCTTCTTTACTCAACGGCAGAAGTGCTGACTTATGAAGTCTTCGATGATGCCCCTACATTGGTTCTGTGGGTTCCTACGGGCGAGACGGGTGAGTTCTCTATCAAGGGATCTAAGAAGGGATCAATCAAGAAGTGTCAAGGATGCTCAAGTGTCGAGTTCATCAACGACAAAGCTGGCTTGACAGTGTCGTTCGTCCAGTCTTATGGAATGAGTGTGTTAAAAGTGGATGATGTCCGTGTTGTGCTCCTGGATAGGACATATGCATATGAGTTCTGGGCTCCTGCGATCACGAATGATCCGTTTGTCCCTGAGAAAGAGAGTGGTATGTCTCTATTAATCCGAACCAAAGTCGAAGATTCTAATCTTGTTCCCAGTTCTTGTTCAAGGCCCTTACCTCGTCCGTGATGCCAGCCTGTCTGGTTCAAAGCTTGCTGTCACTGGAGATATCGTCGATGCGACAACTCTTGAGATCTTCGCTCCGGAGGCTGTCAAGTCCTTGACCTGGAATGGAAAGTCACTGAAGACCCAGCGCACAGCATATGGTAGTCTCAAGGGCTCGATGCCCGCGCCAAAAGCTATCAGCCTGCCTACTTTTGGATCGTGGAAGTCGAACGATAGCTTGCCCGAGCGTTTCTCGTCATACGATGACACTGGTGCAGCATGGGTTGGTAAGCTAGATCAACAGGCCTCAATTATGATGACCGTATGCTAATTCCACAGATGCTGACCATATGACAACCCTGAACCCGAAGACCCCTACAAGTCTCCCGGTGCTGTATGCCGATGAATATGGTGAGTCGTGCATCTGTATACGTGAGACACTAATCTAACATCTCCAGGCTTCCACAACGGCATCCGTCTTTGGCGTGGCTATTTCAACGGCACTGCAACTGCAGTCTTCCTCAACGTGCAAGGTGGATCTGCCTTGTAAGTTCATCTCCACCACCATCCTAAACATCCTCTAACCTCCTCCTTCACCAGCGGCTGGTCAGCCTGGTTAAACGGTGAATTCCTCGGCTCATACCTTGGCGACTCCTCAACCGAACAAGCCAACCTCACACTCTCCTTCTCCAACGTCACCGTAAGCACAAGCAAACCCAACGTCCTCCTCATCGTCCAGGATGACACAGGTCACGACGAAACAACCGGCGCCCTGAACCCGCGCGGCATCCTCGATTTCAAACTCGAGGGCTCGTCAACAGGCTTCACCCACTGGCGTCTCGCCGGCACAGCAGGCGGTGAATCAAACCTTGATCCAGTACGCGGTGCATGGAATGAAGACGGTCTATTCTGCGAGCGAGTCGGTTGGCATCTCCCCGGGTTCGACGACTCAGCCTGGAAAACCGCATCAAAGGTGCAGGCCGTGGTGAACGGGACGACTAGCTCTGTCCTAAGCTTCACCGGCGCAACGGTAAAGTTCTTCCGAACGACTATTCCTCTCGATATTCCAGCCGGTCGCGATGTTTCGATCTCGTTCATTCTTGGAACACCTACCGGGTCCAGTAGTTCGTATAGGGCTCAGTTGTTTGTGAACGGGTACCAGTACGGACGGTACTATCCGTACATTGGGAACCAGGTGGTGTATCCCGTTCCGGCGGGTATTCTGGATTATAGTGGGGAGAATACCATTGGAGTTGCTGTTTGGGCGCAGAGTGAGGAGGGTGCGGACATCTCTGTTGGGTGGAGGGTGAATTATGCTGCTGATAGTTCGTTGGAGGTCGTTGGTCTTGGAGAAGGATTGAGGCCTGCTTGGAGTGAGGAGCGGGAAAAGTTTGCTTGAAAGATTTGCCTTCACTGAGGGTGTATTTAAACCTGAAATGAAGATTCCTGGTCAATGAACAGTTTGAGAAAAACCGTTGAAATCCTTTTCTAAGTGCACGTCTAGCTGGTAGAACCTCAGTAATGCAAGGGTTGTAGAAATAAAGAGTAATATCATGACCATGGCTCGACCCAAAACATCTAGATCTTTAGAATACGCAAAACAAGCATAGCTTGTTAGACAACAAAAGTGCGACGTCTCCGTGAGATCAAACCAGAAAACGGAAGCCGCGAGTGCTGGCCTGTCCAGGCACACCACCATTGAGAGCCTCACCACGGTCAAGCTTTCTATTAAGACGGACTAGCATGAAGCGAAGAACGGTAGCAGAAACGATCGCAATGAAGGCGGTAGCACAGTTGACAGACATGGCGGGTACAAAGCGCGGCGCATCGCTGTCAGGGTACATGTAACTGGCGTAGATACTGCTAGCGTTACTTACACAGTTAATGCCGGCCAGAGCGGCAGCACGCTTGGAAGCGGGACGGGGCAGAGTGCTAGAGATCCAGCCCAGGGCGACGACGTAGCCGGAATAGAAGGACGGCACCATAAGCATCATGGAAACATAACGAGGTGCAGTGCCCGTGGTGGCGGCAGCAATGATAAAGGCCGCGACGGAGATGTACAAAGGCAGAGTGACGTGGAAGTATCGCTCTCCAGAGCGATCGGCGTGCCACGCGTTGGTAAAGGCGCAGATGACGGCCAGACAATAGGGAGGAGCAGTGAGGAGCAGGGTGGTGATCTTGTTGTAATTGAGGGTTTCAACAACGGTAGGGAAGAAGTTGGTCACGGAGGCGGAAGAGACGATACACAGGATCATGAGCATCTACGAAACATGTGAGCAAAGATATACGAAACAGTCGATAGAGCACTACTTACCAGTACCCAGGTCTTCATGTCAGTGAAAGCCAGCTTGCAGCCATACAAGAATGATTGCTGTTCGCTATCCACCCAATCGTCCTCTCCGATATCCTCATCCAGACGCCACACAGCAAGCTCACTTTCCTCCTCGGTGAGCCACTTAGTGGTGCGGGGGAAGTTGGGCAGGATGAACAAGGAGATAAAAGCAACCACAATGGTGATTGCACCCTCGATAATGAACAGCCAGCGCCAGGCACGAAGGCCCTTGACGCCATCCATGTTGTCGGTAATACCGGCCGCAATCAAACCGGAGAAAGCACCCGAGATCAAAGATCCAGAATAAAGGGCAGCGGTACGGAAGCCCAATTCCTTTCGGGTATACCAGGCACTGAGGAAGTACAGACAGCCAGGCTATAGGAGAAGTATTAGACGAAACCATCAGTAAGCATTCGATGTCACATACAAAGTAAGCAGCCTCGACGAAACCAAGGAAGAATCGAATCACCACGAGACCAGCGTAGTCCTGAGCAACCGCGGTAAGAATCGAGATGATACCCCATACGATCATGGCCAAAGGCAAGTAGAGAGCCGGCTTTCCAAACTTATTGAGCATCAAGTTGGACGGAATCTGCATCAACAAATAACCAACAAACAAGATACTAACGCAGGTCTATTATCTGTCAGTACTATTACTGAGCAAATGACAAGTGCCTTGATGTAGCTCACCAGATACTGATTGCCGACGAGACCGAGATCTTCTTCAAGACCAGCTAACCGGGCCGAAGCCTAAGGACTGTAAGTATCACCCCGGAAAGGACAATGCAGAGGTACTCACGATATTGTTACGGTCCAGGTAGTTCAAAATGTACATGATAATAATCATGGGGAGCAAACGAATATCAATCTTGCGGACAAGCGCCTTCTCAGCCTGCTTACGCTCCTCCGGAGTCAACCCGGCGACATAGGCCGGGGCTTCTTTCCTGAGGTTAGGCCTGTCGACATTGGCAACGACTTCGACACTTCCCACACCGGACTTGTCAATATCAGCCGTCTCAATGTCACTCGAGGGTCTGGGAGACATGTCGTGTTGCCGGTAGAAAATAGAATAGACCGAAAAGAAAACCCGGCAACCCCACGGTCAATCTGTAATTAAGTCCAAATAACGGATAAATAGATAGGAGAATTCCGAAGCTAGCAAGGGATAGAATGGGAGGGAAGAAAGGAGTAAAAAGAGTCAAACTAAAACAAGACCACATCGAACCACACGGGAAAAAAATACTTCTCAAGTCTCGGGATCCATCGGCTTTTTGGGAGTAAAAGACATGGCATTGAACAGGAACAGTGATCAAAAACCCGGTAGCATGTTGGAGAGGGGGGAGCAATGAACCGACTGTAACCCCCAGCTTTTTACTCTCGGTATGGCGACTGGACCCTTCTACCCCACCGAGGAATACGGGGAGTCAACAAAACTTGGTCAATTCGCCAGGGCATGGAGAAAGGGTCCACCGATGGACCCTGAACGGGGTCACGAAGCGTGGGGGAAAATACCGGGGAAGCGAAAATCAGGATGCTTTCCGAGTCAGCACTTCCTCCTTGGCCGGCGATACCACTAGGGAAGGATTGGCGAGACGTGGGGTTAATTTGAGGAGGCCTTTGCTTTGAACCCTGAAGATGTGTAGAACACGCCTGCGCTAAGCCCCGTGCAGCGTAGGTTTCGACGTGGTGCTGCCCCAGACTTGATGGGAAGTATTGGCGCAGAGGTGTTCCTTAAATCAATGTATTCACTGGCGCCCTGCCAGGAAACTGGGGAAGCACTGAGAAGTCCTGAATGAACCGGGACGAGGACTCCACTATATTCAATAGATATTTCAGCCGCGAAGACCCATTCTGGAATGGAAAGTCACAAACGTGGCAGAGGGAATCTGAAATTGAAAAAGGACTCCGGCCCGGGTATCTTCCCGAGTTACCTGGGAACGTCATGTTTGCATAAAATGTCAACCTTCAGTGTTGTAATTGAGTCTTGAGATGATGCGCGGAGGGTAGAGATCAACAGCCTTGGAATTGGCATACATAATTATGCCAATATTACCGCATCTACACTGAAGCTACCATACCTACATATCTTCCAGTATTGCATTTTATATTTCCGAGATCATCGGGGGAATGCCTAGTCTACATTTGTGTATACTTGAGGCATGCCCGTATCAACTGAGCCCCTTTGTTGCACTTTGTTGCAATGGTACCTAAAACCTGATTTTTAAGCTGTCTAGTACCAACCATGCAAAAAAGGTTGTCTAGACATGAATGTTTTGATATTAAGACCTCGGGACGGAAGGCATGCAGCCTGCCTAACGCCAACGGTACCCTGCAGAACCAACGCGGCCGTCCGTCTTGACAAATTCAGAAGCAGTTCAGACGACGAGGTCAAGGCGGGTAGTTCAGATCTGCATCACTGTTTTTGATTGACAGAGCAGTCATTGATATGGACTACAATGTCACTGCAAAAATCTACGGATCTATCGAGATATACCATTAGGTATCAGAGCCAGCACCGATGACAGTTAAATCGCGACAAAAACTCCATTGGATGAGCTTAATTAACAGGTGTGCAGGGCAACTTGCAAGACGTCGTCCAGTTTACACATGCAGCGAAACCCTTGTAACGGCTAGCATGACTACCGAGGAACAGGTCGCATGAGAACCGACATACAGTAAAGAAATAGGTCAGAGTGCACAGGTGGGCAGATGCAAAGGCGCTCGGTTGCATTTCGACGAGCTCGATGATAATGAGAAGAAAAGGGGCCCAGACATGACCATGGAGAATGATGTGCTAGAAAAACAAATAAATGAAAGAACTGCCCAGTTGCCCACGCTCCCAATACTCGATGACAATGATTCAAATGCATGCGGAAGAGACAGAAGAGAAAAAGGAAAAGACTCAGGAACGATGGCCGCCGTGCCCAGTGAGTGGCAGACGGGAAATTCATTAGATCAACGCCTCAAGGCAGTAAAAGCAAGGGAATTACAGCCCCCATGTTGGGACAGGGACTTCGCCAAGCGTCGAAAAAGCCACACCATTTTGTTAGTAATACTCCCCCGATGGGAGGATCACGAAGAAGATACCGGAAGGGGAGACGGCACAGATAGGATGGTCGAACTGGTGAGACACGAAAGACGGATAATCCCTGACCGAAACGAAGCCTGGAATTGCACTTTGCTGCAACGCGAAGAAAATCATCAAACACCCCCAATCGCCGAAGTTTATGCAGATCTATGGACAAGGACGCAATGTTCGCTCAATCAGAGCAAGCCACGCAGGAAAATCCCGACCAAATTTAGATGAAGTGCGTGTAGATCTTGGAGTTTTCATGGACCTCCATCTCCTGTGGACTAGTTAGCACTCGGATCCCAATCAAGTTGGTCTGTGAATACTGACCATCTTGAAGTTGTTAATCTCCTCACGAATCTGCTGGGCAAGCAGAGGTGTCAGGCGGTTGCAGGTCGCGATATCTCCGCGGCGGTCGTACTCGCCAGGAGGCCAGGTGTCGTGGAATTGGATACGAGGGCTGAAGGCGATGTTCCTTCCAACGCCCGAAGGAGTGATCGGAGCGCTCTTCAGATCCGTGCCATTGTAGCGTCCGCCCTCGGTAAGGAAATAGTCCTCACCCTCAATCTTCACGTGGTCGTTCGGGCGAGGCCGTGTTGATTCATCGGGCGTAGTCGGGGCACTGGAATGCGGTGAATCACTAACGGCGAGCGCTTGAGCAGGTGGGAGAACTCCAATATCAGAATGGGTTCCTGTGCGAGATGTTAGTACTCGGATGAAAGATTCTGAGAATTCAAATCAAAGGCTTACTCTTCAGAATGCCCTTGCGAACGGCTGCTAGGATCTCCGCCCGCTCGCGGTCGCTTCCCACGATGCTCTTACGCGTTTGGGAGGCATCTGACACGGTTCTTTCCCGGATGGAAGCTGACCGACGAACGTCTGATCCTTCCACCCTGGGGAAGACGGTGCCACCACGGGGCATTTCCTGCGGGTCGGGATTCACGGCCACGCTCTCGCCACCGTCTCTTTCGACATTGACAACGGTGATTTGAGGAGCGGCTATCGGCTCAGCTGCGCCTTCGATCGAGTTGATACTAGCGACCGACTTGGTGCGGAACATGCCAACGAGAGATCGACCACCCTTCTTCATGCCTTTGCCCATTTTCCGGAGCATCATAGACGCCGATGACGCCGTAGAGGATACTGACAGAGCATCGGTAGACCGAGAGAAAAGACCGCCCTGGTGAGAATAAATGCTCTCACCAAGACCCATCTCTTCTTGTTGCTTGGCAATGGCAGCCTGTTCCGGTCCCAGTTCCTCCAACAACGCTTCCTGGCGAAGTTTCTCTGCGGCAAGAGCCTCTCGCTTGGCGGCACGGCCCTCTCCAGAATTCTTCAGAAGCTCCGAGGCGCTGCCAAACGAGAAAGCACGCCTCAAGCGTGATTTCCCAGGGCGGTTGGCACCATTTTTCAGCTCAGCCAGACGCTTGGCTGCAGGAGAGTCCAAGGGTGGCGAGGAAGGCTTAGCGTGGGTTTCTTCAGGTCCAGTCGTAGGGGAGTCGGGAGATGTAGCTGCTGGTTGAGAAAGGGGGGAGGGCTTGCTAGTTCGCTTCTCGTCGGGCTTTCCGGTTTTGCTGGTCACGGAACTAGAATCTGGGGACCCGGCCCGAGCCTGATTTTGACATATGGTTAGTTCTTGATCACTATATATTCTGTGAAAAGGGTAGCCTACCGAAGAGCCAGAAGAGTGTCTCGAGTGGTTGCTCCCTGAACTATCCCGACGGGAGTGAGATGAGTGCGGCCGGGGATTCGACTCAAACGAAATAAAGTCGTATGAGCCCGATTGGGGCGGTGATGACGACGTATGAGGCAGCTGAAGCTGCAAGTTAGGAATGGATGCAGAGTCCATGTTGCCCAAACTGCGCCGACGGTATCGCTCGGGGGCCACCTTCTCGGTATGAGACACACCATCTACGCTCGACACGCGGCTGTGAGCAGATCGAAGGGTAGGTCGAACAGGCAGAGGTGCGGTAGTCTTCTCCTCCGCAGGAGATGCCGATGCCGATGCCGAGGCGGGTGCGGGTGACTCCGCACGCTGGGGACGACGATATCGATTCGGAGAAGGCTTGACGGACCCGGTGGGTGAGTTCATATTCATAACGGGAGAAGGGAGGTTGGCGGTGGAGAGAGGACGAAGAGACTGGTCACTCCTCGGTTTCCTAGAGGGGATCGCACTGTCGTCCTTGGAAAGATAGGAATGAAAAGATGAAGTAGAGGAAGTATTCGATACAGAACCAGCTGCAGGATGGGAGACTCGAGGGTTAGCCCCGGTGTAAGGCATCATTGGCCCTTGAGCGACAGTAGGGGCGGAAAATGTGCGGTGTTCCGGTCGAAGATTAGGGGACCACGACTGTCGATGTTGTTGGGGGCTTGAAGGGTGACCCAGATTTGGTGCGTAGGCGTAGGGAGCCACGATAGGTTGACTAGATCGATAGGAACCCGAATTGCCAGCATTGAAGGAGCTCCAGGACATATTCTGATAGCGGGAGGCCGGGGTCTGGGGTGAAGAAGCAAAAGTGCCCGAGGAGGAGGAAGGTCGCGTCTGGAGCACCGGTACCGTGCTAGTGTGTTGTGGAATCGTTTGAACCAACGCAGCCATGTTGTTCTTCCTCCGGATGACGGAATGAGAATGACGAGCGTCCGGGTCGGGGTTGGTATCTCGACAAGGCAACTCGCGGCAAAGATGGGGATAGTTCGTCAGGACGGGGGAAGGACGAAAGGTGCTAACGGAGGGGTTGGAATGTTAGTAGGCCATGATTCGAGATGGAGACAATCGTATGTTCGTGCACACGGACAATGTGGAGTTGGATGAGAAAAGGGGGTTGTTGATCGATGTTCTTTTTTTTTTTCTCGCGTTCGGGGGGGTGGAAGGATGGCAACGGGACCGCGTCAGCCAGGGGGTCAAGGGGAGCGTACCTGTTCTAAGCGATGGGAACATAAACTATAGTGGTACAACGATTAAAAGAAAGAGACGCTGGATGCCAATAGAATGCAGAAAACTCGAAACCAGGCGAGTGAGGAAAGAAACGAAAGGTGGTCAGATGGAAAAGAAGCCCCGGGGATGAAGGGGGCAGATGTACAAGAAGGAAAAGAAAGCCCCCGAAGAATACAAAACCAGATCCTAGGAAGGGCACCCTGTCAAAGACAAGAAAAACGGTGCCGTTCTTCTGGACTGGGAGGGGGAAGGAGAAAGGTGAAAGGTGAAAGGTGGAGGAGGGAAGAGAGAGTGAGAGCAAAGAGCAGAGAGCAGGGGGGTGCCGTGGAGATGGAGAGATCGGGATGGGGGGGGGGGGAACTAATAGGAGGGGCCTTCTTTTTTTTTTTTCTCGTCTCACACAGGGGTCAAATGAGTATAGTTTAATTCATCATTTACATACGAACATCCTTATAATCTCTCTCGTCTACAATTTTCATTTTCCATTTTCTAGCGTTACCTGACTTCTCGTTGCGGATGTTCTCGCATCTTCCCCCCCCCCTTAAACTGACGCCAATCATAGGCTGTGGAGCCCCCTAACTCCTCTTTGCTCGGATTTCGGATCTGTAAACATGACAACCTTGACCTTTGACAGGTACTTTAGGGTCACTACCTGGGTACCTTACCTTGAGGAATTGAACCAGGATAAGTAGGTAACTATCTAACCAGCTACGTAGCTAGACTCTAGATTAGGGTGAATTGATTTTACGCCTTTCCTCTTCCCCCTCTTATAAAGATAGTAACTCCTCGAAAGGAAGTGTGTCCCGCGATTGGCGACTACGCACTAAAAGTCCTAAGTGCAACGCTATCCCTGGACGGCGTTTTTCTCCACGGCTGCAGCGAATCCACTGGCGTTCGGCGAAACATATGGCGGCTCCGTGCACCGCACGTGCTGCCAACTCCTGCGATTGATTTCGATGCAGCGGAGTATTCGATATTAGGTGCCCTAAGGAGTGTGGATGTGCGATAAGAATCGGAGAACGAGAGCTTGGTTCCATGGGCGGGATCTGTTCCAACCTAATTGGGGTCAGCTGTCGCAGACTGCAACACCAGGTACCCGCTGCCTGCAGCCAGAAAGCAAATTCTGGATTTGAGCTGGGCTGGTGCACCATTCTAGAGCACAGCTGGTGACATTGCATAGCCGGTGAGGCTGAACGGGATGTGGACGTGGGCGTGGATGTCGATGTGGACGTGGACGTGAGTTGTGGTTCGCGGGATCTTTGGAACGGAACCGGGGACTCGAGCGGAGTTTGCGGGAGCTCCGTATCTCTCACTTTCTGTGTTTCTGTTTTTCTGATTATTTGGTTTTGGCGGGTAAACTTACCGTCGTACTCGTGAACATGTTTGTATATGACGTACAATGCAGCGAGATCGCACACATCAGACGAACGCCCCCGTCAACAGAACCTATCGAGTCATGCGTGGCTTATCAGGGGGCCGGAGCTGAACCCAAAGTCCCTCCAAACTGCAAACTTTCTCTTCCCATAGTTACTGGCAAGGTTGTTCCTGCTTACTTCTTATCTTAGCTTCTTAGCTTCTTAGCTTGCTAGGCTTCTTCGCTTCCCCACTGGCAAACCACTCGAGTCCATTACTTCCCGCGTGATCGACATGCCCTAGAACCCGACCCGGCACAGATCCTTGTTTCATGCTTTTCCCTTACTCTTTTAGATGTTTTTGCATAGTTTCCTGCACGCACTCCCATTGTACTTGTACTTTGGATGAACATAAATACGGACCGTCCGGCTACCTCTTTAGCTCCTACTCTATACGGCTTGGTACCGATATTTCCAAGATTTTGCCGGGGCTTTCTAGAGCGGGTCTAGAATGGAGGGTCCATGGAGGGACGTCCGAATCCGCAAATCATAGAGCATATCTCACTTGCGTGCCCCGTTCTTCCCGTGTTCCGTGCTTCGTGCTCCGTTTCCCATGCTCGATGCTCTGTTCGTGCTTCGTGCAGCCTGGTATACGTCTCCCATGTCTGTATTGGCTCTGCAAGGCTTCGCTGAAATCCACAGCCCGGCTACGGTAGACGACGGGAACGTCCGCTTTTGCGATCATTTTTCGGCTTCACTTTTTCCGTGCCGCCTTTGATTACCCTATATGGCATCGCGCCAGCCTCTCGTTCTCGCGATGCATATGCATTGAGAGAAAGAAGCACAAGCGCGAATGGTAGTCAACGCCTGCCTACCTGGGCAGCCAGTGATCTGGCCTCATGTCAATGTCGCTTCTACGAATTTGGTGATTGGCGCTGCGCAAAAGGAACTAGCACCCGCGTCATGGTATTCAGTGACCGTCCGCTAAGACTTCGCCAAAGTACATTTGCACAACGCTAAATGAAAGTAGCCAGCCGACGTCCGGGGAAGCAGAAATGTGGAGAGGTACAGGAGCGATCATTAGAGCGCCGTTGTGCGCCTCGGGTCTCCGGTCGCGAGTCCCCCAAGACCGTGCGCTTGGACTTTGACACAATTCTACTAGAATTGGCATCTAATCCTGCCCGGTCAGTCTTATCGTGTACGTTTTCTTGACACTTGCAGTTCATATGAATCCAATTTCCTTTCTGCTTAGGCACGTTTGGGTTTGATGAAAATATTAACCCGTTCGTGGAGGAATCCAATTTAATATCTCATCCCCCCAATTAGATTCATACCGTCTGGAAATTCATCCCCCTGCTTACCATCCAAAGTGTTCCCTCGAGCCTACTTGTCCCAACGCATTTTATCAACAATTCCCGGCGTCGGCCGGTCGTCGTATGACAGTCTTAAAAACAGGGACTTTGACCCACAAGCTGCCAAGTCAACGCAATGGACTCCACACTATCCTCCGAAGGTCCGGTCAGAGTACGATATGAGCGATAAATGAGCCTTTTCGCCACCTCCGCGCGGCCTTTATCACTACCAATGGAAGGTGATTCGACGATTGACACGGTTATACAGTACAGGACATTAACATGGGAACATGGAGCAGAAAAGATCCACCGCGGTACCTCTTAAATGTTCGCTGACGAGAGTTGTGTCCAAAACTGTACACCGCAGAGACAAGCTTGGCATATCGACGCCGAATCCACACTAGAACTAGCCATGCTGCAACTCTATTCCCGTGTCAGACCCGATCGGGGAGACTCCCAGTCTCAGTTGGGAGTCACATGGTGTTGTGCACAAGTTCGGTGCATGCTCCGAGCCTCACGGCAGTTGACGGCCAGGTGGCACTGTACATGCTACATGCGCCCTCGATGCTCAATCTGGCCCTGTTGGTAATCCTGCCGATCCCATGATCTGGGGGGGTGCTGCTTTCGGGTCGTTCGTGAAGGGATTTCGATCATGACTACCCTCGGGGGCTGCAGGGCTGGTTTTGGTATGGAGTGGTGTGATGGGCTGGTGCAATCAAACCTTGGACTTGCTCAATGCTTTGTAAGTCATTGCGTTGCAATGTCGAGGACATAATTGAAGGCTGGTACTTATCGCTAGTTTCATGAAACGGGTGCAATACGAAACCAGATGACTTGGCATCTCAGGTGCTTACTCCAAGCTAGTAGTATTGATTTAGCCTACCTTCTACATTAGGACGCCTGTTTGAACGTTTGAACTGATATCTTGAGGTCATGTATTCTATCTCGTCGTCAACATGGCAGTTTATGGAAGAAAGTAAAAAAGAAGACGTTCGACCTTCCAAGCTACCTCAGAGCTCCATGTCATCTTCGTTATCGTCCATCATGTCATCCTCTTCGTCAAGTCCCTCGAAGATCATGAACTTCTCATTCTTAGAATCAGTCTCTTCGGGAACAATATAAGAATCCTGGACTTCGCATTCCTTCAGGGTGGACTCAGCACCAATTTTAGCCCTCCGACCGATTATGCAATTTGTCAAAGTCACATTTGACCCAACAGTGACGCCATCCATTAAGACACATTTTGTGAGCCGGGCCTTGCTGGAAATATGGCAGTTACTTCCAATGACGGACTCCTTGATCACGGCAAACTGCTCGACAGTGACGTTTTCGGCGAGCAGACAATCTGACTTGCTAACGGTACACCGCTGGGCAACACCCTCGGGGTGGGCAATCTTTTGATTGTGCGCAAAAAGAGAAGCCTCGATGCGGCCAACCTCCTCAATGGATGGGAGTTTGGCAAGGCGGAGAGAGGTGGACAACAGGAGAGCGGAGCTATCGACACGTCGAACAAAGGGAGCAGACTCTCTTTGTACGTAAGCCAGGATGGGCGGGATTTTGGATGCCTTCTTGGTTTTAGCTGCCTCTGCTTCTGGTGCCTTGACCCGGGAGGCAAAGGAAGGCAGGCCTGCGTCAGCAATGATAGAGCCACTCTTGGTGGTGCTCATGGCCTGGAGATCGATCTCTTCTTCCACCGATTCGTCATCGTGGCTTCCCGTCTCGCCGGGGATTTGGTTATCCTGCTGCCGCTCGAAGATTTCGGTCATTCCGAGCTTATCCCCCAGCCCCTTCTGCCATTCTGACTTAGCCCAGTAACCGATCAAGTCCTCGCTGACAGACTCCAGCTTGTCGTTGCGCGCTAGATTCTTGACCCAGTATGGGAAGACATAAAGGTGCGCATCTCGGTAGCTCATCAACATCTTGACCTGAGCATGCTTCTCCACCAATGAATGGCGAATGAGGAAGCCCTTATCATTTTCCATCTTCTCCTTGACCGTATCCATAGGACTCGACATGACGACCTTTGACAGATCAAATCGTAGAGCGGCTGGTCCTTTGGTGGGGTGGGCAACTGTAGGGGCTTCGTCCTTATCGAGCGGTGCGAGAGCCACAAAGTCCGTGGCCTCGCCCTTCACACTTTCCTCTCTGTCTTTCGTTTTGTAGTAAACACTAAGACCTCCTCGGCGACCACCTTGTTCACCCCCAGATCCCCGAGTAATGGGACCGTGGGCATTTCGCCCCTCGGGAACTAGACTGCCTCCAAGCGAGCTCTGAGAGACCATCCAAGCCTCAAGCAATGATTCTCCTGGAATCTCGCAAATAAGATCGCAGGGGAGGAGTAGGAAGTCGGTCTTGATACAAGCTTGTACCTCGGGCAGGCGCAGGAGCTCACAAGTACCCATAGTCATTTCGAGTCCCTTCGGTGCGAGGACGGACGGTGAAGGAGAAGAGAAGGATGTGAGGTGTGGGTTTTGCTTCAAGGCAGCCTGGAGCGGCGCAAGAGAGGAAGGCGGCGTAATCAAGGTTATGTCTGTACAACAAGGTTAATAAGCCAAGCAGACGTTATTTGCGACTGGATATATTCACCAGAAATTCCCGATCTCCGCAGGAAGTCGATGGCATAATAGACCATTGGCCGATTAGCCACTGGTAGAAGACATTTGGGGGTTTCTTCAGGGTTCGCAGTGAAAGTGTTGAGCGAAACTCCAGGACCGCAAAGGATGAGAGCCTGAAACCCCGTTGAGGGCACGGGGATCGAGTGAGGCATGGTTGTTCTATGGCCAAGTATGACAGCCCCGCGGTTCACAAGTGAAGATGGAAAGATCGTGAAGAGGGCCGGACACCAATATGGCTGGAAGAAGCTTCGGGCTAGCTCCCACGGGTATCAGAAAGCGCAGGGCCAGTCAGACGAGGTAAAGGTTCGAGAATTGACTTGGGTTAAAAGGGCAATTGTGACTCCATTCATCCCGCTTTGATGCTTTTTTTGATTGATGTCACGTGCAGATAGCTGACTCATGTCACATGACCTTTTGACCCGCCTCCGGATTTTATGTAATACGTAAACACCGCGGCAACAGCGTACACAGAGCCCAGCCACATGTATTCTCAGCTCCGAGGTCGAGATTCGTCTTCCCTCTTGCCCTTCTCCACTTGATCCTTCCCCGGCAGAAGGCGTGCGATGTGACTTGCATGCAATTGCGTCTACGATTGATCACCTAAATGCGCTATCTCTAAACCAACACGCGATCGCAATGTCATTCCCCCAGGACCCTCGCGGCCGGCGCGGTGGAGCCGGCGCCGGCTTCAGCGCAACAGGCAGACGCACCGCCATGGGTTACTGGCTTCCCCTGGCACTCACAGTGGGAGTTGCGACAATCAGTGTCGCAGCATGGATCTGGAGCGAACGCAACGACGATGACGACGAAGATGACCGACCCTACGAAGGAGAGAACCCTAACCCGCCCCCCGGTCCGCCCGGTACTGATATCCCTCCTCCTTCTTACGCTTCAGAGGGATATGCGAGAAGCACAGGAGTAGAGGATCCTAGCGATGCTCGATATGATCCCAGCTTCATGGCCCGCATGCAAGGTGCATTGCGCCGAACGCCAAGCCCGCAACAGATCTTTGACGGCGCAAGCCGTCGAGTTGTGGCCGGTGTGACTGCCGCTGGCGCCCTTGTTGGCGGAGCGCTGACATCCATCCGCGAAGAAGACCGAGGCGACTTCGAAGACCACACAAGATGGTCCGAGGAGGCAGCAGCCAGAAATGTCGCGGGTCAACCAGGCGTCGCGCCTACGATGAGTGGAGCGCTACCGACTCGCGGAATAGTTGCTGCCCAACATTCTGTCGATAAGAGAAAGAAGACCGTGGTTGTTGTTCTCTCCTCTGTTTCTCCGGCTGACTCAGATGAATATGCCTCGGAACATGCCGTAAGAATCCCTCCTCGCCTTCTTGACAAGAAACGCCATACTGACAAACCAACAGTCAATACTGTCCCACCTCCCCGAACATGTGGATTTGGATACCTCTCGGGTATTCGTTCTGATCTATGCGCCCGATGTCAAGCATGCCATCGGCCAGGGTAGCTCATCTCGTCAGACTACATCCATTGCCTCATCTTACTCGAACATTGCCCACGAGGATGCCACCTCTTCCGGTGAATTGATCGGTGATGATCTCAAGAATGTGGAGCCTCGCCAGGACGATGACCTTGAAGGTTCAACTCCACTTTTCAAGACTCTGTACACCCAAGCCCAGGCACTTGTCGAAAAGGAGAGCATGATCATGCCCTTCAGCACTGCCTCTGGCTACGTTCACCTTGTGCGCCACCTGGCACCCGACCTTGTCTACGTCCAAGAGTCACTTACTGGCAACGAGGGCGATGCTGTCCAGCACATTTCGGGATGGGTTCGTCAGGTCATCGTCGTGGTTGGGGACGAAGCTGGCCGGGGCGGCCTCATTGATAGCGACGATGAGTCTGCGCTTGCCGACAAAGGCGAGAAATGGTGGCAAAAAGAAGGCACCATAGGCATCGGCAAGCGAATTGATGTGGTAGATGCCCTTCGCGTTGGCGATGACTGGCGACGGCGCGTGCGCGGCTTGGACTAGCTGCCTGCCCCGTCTACTTTCCCATGATGTTGATGTCAATACCTTGTTATTTTTTCCTTGTTTATACCTGTTCTGATTCTACCCCCTGATGATTGTTTGCCCTCGATTCCCCCGTCTTTCATGTTTTTATGCGCTGTTTCATATACGGCCCTTAGTCACAATACTAGGGGCCTCTGCTAGTACATTGGCGAATTGTTCCCCCATCCTATTGATAGCTTGGATAATACAATCATTTTCTCCGATGATAGCAAAGCTCCGGCATAGAAATAAAGGCTGTTCAACCGGTAAGCTCAATGTCGATCTGGATAGATACGAACTAAACCAGATGCGGGAGCTCACGATCAGGTGACAGCGTCGCGCTCGGAGTCACGTGTTAGCCCTGGAGCGTCACCGCGGCTTGGCACCTCACCTCACTCTGCAAGCCCGCGGTAGTCTAGCGCTTCCTCAGACACTTTTCCTTCGCGACATCGTTGGATGGACGCTTTCGCTCTCTTTAACAAAGCGTCTTTGACAGCTGCCACGCATTTTTAGCTCGACTTCGCCGCGTTGGTGACCGGAGCCGACCGTCCATCCCCACATGTCTCGCGCATCACACATCCCATTATTCCTCGGAGTTCGGTTTTGAACCTGTATTGCCGGATCGGCTTTCCGATAATTCGCATTATCACCTACCAAATTCATACCGATCGCGTGCATTGTGCCGCTACGATGGCTACCGCGATTTCCAAGCCCACGTCGCATCCCCCCAAGATGAAGCGGCCGCCCCCGCCTTTCCCCCAGGTCGGGGTCAGCGGAGTCAAGGCACAACAACCTTCATCTTCTCCACCCATCACTTCCAAACGCCTTCCTGGAGGCATGTCCTCCGCCTCCAGTCCCAATCTCGCCAATGGAGTGCTCAATGTGGCGAGCGGCGCCAAAGGTCCCCTGAACCGGACCAGGAATATGGCGCAAAGACCCGGAGATCCAGCCGCACGAGTCACGCGGGGTGTAACAAGGACAGGCTCACTTGGAAATGACAATCGGGTCGGGAAAAGGTCTCCCGAGCCTTATGGTATGGCGCGTCCTGCTGATGAACCCGCAATGCCTTCGCAAAACGCACGATGTACTAACCTCATTCTTTGTTGCCATTGCAGTCAAAACTACACCCTATATTCTCAAGAAATACGCGAACTGTCCTCCATCTCTCATCGTGCATCTCCATCCTACACATTTTCGGTTCGAGCAACAAGATGGAAGTTTCCCGTACAATTCGGAGATGAAGGTGGTGATCGAGCACATCCGCCAAGGCACTGTGCCACATGACCTGATCGAGGAGCTCCTTCGGTCTGGAGTGAGATTCTACGAAGGTACTTTTCGTCCTTCTCGGCGATTGGCTTTGATTGTACCATATTGACCGGACCCTTACAGGCTGTCTTATTGTTCGCGTTGTCGACCATAAGTCTGTATCTGCGCAGACTAGGAAGACTTCCGCGTCCACCACGAACGAAAATAATATCCCATTTTCTCTCCACAACTACAACGAACATGTCACGCCATCAGCATACGTCCCGTACCCAAAACAGAACCAGCTCACCACCGACTTGCACAGTTCTAAGCCAGCTGAATCAACCCCAAGCCAACACGATGGCCAGGGCAATGGAGATGGTTCCGAGTCTCAAGCCCAAAGGACTGAGAAGAGCACCAAGAACACCCCTCTGAAGCCGCGGGTGTTCACCACTGTTCTTCACCCGACCTCCCGTGTGTTACAGGCTGAACTAACTCTGCTTGTCACTACTCCCGATCCTAAAGCCGCGAACGCCGCGGCTCAGAATCAGTTCTCTCGCACAAATCCCTCCTCTGTCGTGCCTCAGTCATCGGGTGGTCAGAATGACCGAGGACCCGTCGCCAAGCGACAGAAGACTCTTGTAGAGCCGCAAGATCTACCGGAATGCGAGGCATTGCTTATTCGAGCCTTGGCTCCTCCTCTTTATTTGGACACTGTGGATAGCTTCGCGGCGTCGCAAGTCTTGTTGAAGTCCCTGGAGAGCCCTCTCCACAACGCTCCGCCACCGTCGCCTAAGCGCCGTAAGAGGACCATCGCCGAGCTCGCTGCGGATGAGGCTCTTGCTGCAGAAGAGGAGAGATTCATGCTTATTATGGACGAACGTCTCGAACCTGCCACGTCAGGCGCGGGTGCTGGCTCCAAGGCTGCTGCGGTTGATGATACTGCCGGTGTAGCGGCATTTGAGCCACGATTCTCTCGTTTCAAGACGCTTGAGACCATCCGGATGCAGCACGAAGAGAAGGCCAAGCGTGAACACGAAATTAAGATGAAACAAGAGTTGGCCAAGAGACAGCAGCAGGAGCAAGAAAAGGAGCGCCGCAAGGCAATTGACGCACGGCAGGCCGAGGAAAACCTCCAAAATGAAGCCCGGAAACAGCAACTGGCTGCGCAACAGGCACAGGCACAACTCGCTGCTCAGCAAAGTCGCCACGTCATGGCACATCCCAACGGTGTCAGCCAGGGGCAACAATCATCCCCTGTTATACGCCAGCAAACTCCGCACAACATGTCTTCGCCGCTGGTTGGTAACAACATGGTACCCCAATCCGTTCCGATGGCGATGAGTGGATCTCAGCAATCAGGGAGCCCGCCCCGACCTCCATCGTCTCTTCAGCATGCGCATCCCAGCATGATGGGACATCCAATGGCACCCTCAAGAAGCCAGCAAGGACCCAGCCGCAACGGAACACCACAGATGACACAAGGCACGCCGGCTATGTCGCACGCCACGCCGATCATGCGCAATGTGACACCTACTCAGCGGATGAACCAGGGCAGTCCGAACCACAGCAATATGGGTCAGACTCCTATGATGAGCCAAGCTGTGATGGCCAACACGCCGCAGATGAATGGCAATAATCTTGCAGCACTAAACCCGCACCAGCAGATGATGCTGGCACAGCGACAGCAGCAGCAACAACAGCTTCTTGCCGCGCAAGGACATATGAATGCCAACCCTAACCAGTTATCGCAGCAACAGTTTGCTCAAATGCAGGCCAATATGCATGCCCAGCAGAATATCCAGTCGCAGCAGCAGCAGCAACAGCAGGCTCAAATGATGCAAGCGCAGCAGTCGCAGCAGCAGAATCCTCAGAATATGCAAAAGATTCCTCAGCACAATCAGCAAGCATATCAGACGCAGCTCATGCGCGCCCAATTCGCTCAGATGCAAGCCATCAAGCAACAAAATGGCCAGATGGCACAAGGCCAAGCAAATCAGCATGCTGGCAGCCCTCAAATGTCCCAGCAGCAGCAGCAACAGCAGCAACAACAGGCGCAACAACATCAGCAGCAGCAACAGCAGATGCTGATGGCGGCTGCTCAGGCCAACGGTGGACAGATCCCACCAAACATGCAGGGCGCCACCATGGCGCAGCGATACAATCGACTCTATCAACAGCGGTTATTACATCTTCGACATGAGATGTCACAGCGGTACATGCAACAATACGGACCACCAAACCAGTATCCACCGCAAATTGCACAGCAATACGGTGCCGGGTTGGAGAAGAACGCCAAAGCATGGGTTCAAGATCTTATGCGACGCGAGCGGGAAGCTGCTCAGCAACATCGGGCAACGCAGGCTGCTATGCAAGCCCAACAGATGCAGCAGCAAAACATGATGCACAATGGCATGGGCAACTGATCATGAAATTTATCTACGGTCATGCTGAAAATCTGATGAAAAATTCGATCTAGGGAAGCATCTGCACAGATGTCGCTTTTTTGGCTTGTTCCGTCTTCGATCTTTTTTATTTTTATCTCTATTCTTCGTTTTGCTTTTCTTTTTGGGAATTGTATAGGGACCGGCATCGCGGAGGTCAAGTGGGCTGGCGTTTTGCACCATCTTTAGCGATGGTTCAGGTTTTCCCAACCTTGCTTTCTTGTTGATTTGTACTATCTATGACTCGCTCTGGTTTTTTTCTTTTTTTTTTCTTGGTCTTTTGGACGGGGCCAACGGATTGCGATTCGATACCATTTTGTACAGGAGTTTGCCTTTCATCATTGGATCTGGCTAGGTATTGGGTGGGGTGGGGGAATAGTGAACACGAGCCAAACTGCAATGCACTATTCAACATTGAAAATATCAACCTCGGTATAGAACGTCAGCATAGAGGCTAAGCTGTGCGGCCCGAAAGCCGATAGAAAGCATGCCCAGATGTCCACTTCGGCGAGTGTGGAGATGGGGAAGAATCTGGATAACACGCACCGAGCGGGTTATCGGAGCCAGGCGGTCCCAACTTCTTTATCTTCCCAACGCAGTGATCTTCAGTCGATCAATAAGCGATATGGCGTGGACAAAAGCAGCCCAGTGGATCTGGACCCGAAGCATCTCGAAGAGGAAAAAAGGCCTGGGAGGTACTTTCTCTTCCGCAAAGCCTTCCAATGGACTGGTCAGGCCGAGGTTGAATTGCCCGTCCATGTTTCTGCCGACAGTCGATATCGCCTATTCGTCAATGGACACCGAGTGAGCTTTGGTCCTTGCAAGGGCTACCCAGAGCGATGGCATTACGAAACAGTAGATATCCTCCCGCATCTCGTGGAGGGGGAGAACGTTATCAGTGCCCGAGTGCTGCGCTATTCCCTTACTACAGCTGGCTCGTCATCGATAATCAGCACGGAATTGCCGGGCTTCATGCTGCACGGAGACTTCGAGGTAAGCACAAGGTTGAGGTTTAGATTCGAGCTATGAAGCTAATCGTGCGCTAGAGCCTGTGACTCTCAACTGATGAATCATGGAAATGTCTCCTGCTCGGTGCGATTCTTTCAGCAGCTGGAGTGGCGATCGTGTATACTGCGTCAACACCCGGTGTGTCCCTGGCGGGCAAGATCGTCAATGATTTGTCTCTGGGTATCTGCTTGACGACCGGGCAGACGTACATCTCGGAAGTCACTCCTTTGCCACTGCGTGGTATTGCCTTGTCGGTCTATACTTTCTGCATGGTAAGGATCCTTTGGCAACAAAATACTTGTTATATCTGCTAACGAATTCCAGAATCTGGGATACATGATTGCCGCATCTGTAGCACTGCGTCGCATGTCAATGACAGCTGCCTCAGCATACAAGGTACGAATTTTGCTTATGGTCAATATCGAGCATCAGGCTAATCCATTACTTCAGGTTCTTTTCGCCGCAGCATGGGTTTGGCCTGGTGTCATCCTCCTCTTCCTCCCTCTTCTCACCGAATCACCCTACTTCCTCGTCATGAAAGATCACATCGAGAAAGCAGAGGGAGCCCTAACCAAATTGGGTAACAAGCCAACCGAAGTCACAGAATTTCTAGAGCAAATCGTCCGAGTCAACGAAGAAGAAAAAGCACGAAGTGAAGCCTCCAAGGATGCAAGCTTCCTCGAATGCTTCCGCGGAACCAACTGGCGCCGAACTCGAATTATCCTGATCTGCAATGCCCTGTCCCAGGTCATCGGATCTAGCTTCATGTCGAATGGCCCGTACTTCCTCGTTCAGGCAGGCATGTCTTCATCGAAGGTTGGCATGATGACCGAGATCGGTATTGCGTTTGGTCTTGCCAGTTCCGTTCTCACGGCCTATCTGATGAGCAAGTGTGGATGGAGACGATTGATCATCGTCGGCACCTCGCTTTCCACACTTCTGTTCACAGTCATGGGTATTGCAGGCTGCTTCCCGCATTCTAGCTCTGCTTTTTGGTAAGCCTTTACTCTGATCCATTGTTTACTTCCAAAAAAAAAGCAATATCTCTAATACTGACATTCTCCAGGGTCGTTGTCATCTTCCTCCAACTATCATGGTGGGTCTACGGCCCAGCCATCGGACCTGCCATGGCTATTGCCGGAGACGTGTCTACCGTGCGCTGCGTGCCAAATCAATGGCCATTGGTTTCACATTCAACTACTTCTTCTCCACGATCTGGAACGTGGCGATCCCGTACCTGTACAACACGAATGAGGCAGACCTCGGCGGCAAGATTGGCTGAATTTTCGCAGGAATGGGCATCATCGCGCTGGGAATCATATTCTTCTAGATCCCCGAGACTAAGGGCCGGTCATTCGAGGAGCTGGATGAGATGTTCAGTTCAGGTGTAGGTACGCGGGCGTTCCGGAACCATCAGTGCTCTATGAACGAGCCGCTGCGCAAACTTGGGCAGGAATGAATCACTTAAAGATAGATAGATAGTGGTCCACATTGCACATATATATAAAGATTCCAGATTATGAACATTGATAGTCAATTGAGCCGTCACTCAGACTGTTGAGCTTGAATATTGGGTTGATTGGTCACTCATAGAGATCATGCCAAAGAAGGTGTATCATCACTGTGACGGGGACCGAGGTCCTTGACTACATAAGAGGGCTGCGTCCGAGAAACATCAATCTCGTAGCAGATCTTGATCTGATCTTACAGGGGTATAAGTGGAGGTGAAGTCGACCAGCCGCTCGGAAGAGATTTTATATGTGGCATGACTAAGCTGGCTGTCAGTGCGGGGAAAAACACTAATCCCAACCTGTACATATCTATGACTAAGCACCATGCCACTTTGGGATAGTAAACATTGGGAGGAATAGATACAAGTTTTGAAGTATGATGAAGATCGAGTGATGAAGACACTATCGGACGACAAGGTATCCTGGAGAAGGAAGGTATAGTGTGGAAGGTGAGATTTGACACGAGGTGCCCCGGTGTAAGATGGAAGATCGACCGATGCAAGAACAAGTCGAATGCCCTCACCGCTGCCATGGCCAGACACGAAGCACACACACCGACTTCAGCATTGCTACCCAAAGCATTCAATATCAATGAAACAAAAAATCGCGCAATTCATGTCTGAGAGCGCTTTGTTTTGAAAGTAAGACAACCTACGGTAAAGTTTGAGACGGCATCTGAGCACATACAATCTCAGTCACTATCAAAGCGAGGGATAACCACACTTCGGCCCTGACATAAATAGCTCGAAACAAAAGACTGCAAACCTTATTACAGCAGTGCATCTATAGCCAAGCATGCTCATCTCGTCCCCAAGTCCAGACCGTGCGACGAACAGCCGACCACCTCCAAGCGCAAATATCACATTCCAATGCATGTCGCCCGACGCACAGCGATCAAAGCCAAGCGGGAAGTATTTACCAGTTGAACGTTGCATCTAACCACCACATACTCGCACCGATTTAGGAAATTCTGCAGCCTTCGCATATCCGGATCAAACGGGAGATTAGCGGAGTGCGGTGACGATGTACGCCTTCACGCCTCGACACACGCACAGACATACCGACCACAGCACGCGGTAGCGATCCAAGTGGTCGGGCTTTGCTCAGGAATGCTGGAAACGCTCTGATCTTCTGCCATGGTAGCAGTGCATAGTGCATATCGAAGTAGACTTTGAAGACCCGTGGGACCCGTGGGACCCCCCGTGGATGATGCACCATGCTCCCCGGAACCAAAGTCCAAGATCCCGTTGTAACACAAGAAAACCAGCGGAGATCAGTTCATGTACAGATTCCATTAGCCTATCCAGGTGGATAGGGAAGCTATAATTGGAGAGTCAAAAGTACGTAGGGTGCATACGCGCAGAAGAAAACATGCCAATAATTCCCACGGGTGTGTCCAGCGGGGTTTCCCAGAACGAGCAAGTAAAAAGAAAGATGAGCGTATAGCTCCAACGTACTTGATGCAGTGTAACAGGCTCTAAATATCGGTTCAGGGTGTTTATTGCTCCTCTCTCTTGTGGGTAGGGATTGGGAGAGTGGACCCCGTGTCTTGCAATCGAATGTGGAATTTGGATTACGTTGGAGAGTACGCGAGGAAGAGAGCGCAAAGCTACTCATAGATGGTCGCACTACAGTAAGGCTCCTTCGCTCTATAGAAGCGTTATAGGATGCTTCACATCCTCTGGGCCGAGACTGTAACTGGACTGCAGGTCCACGAAATAGTTCGTTGGGGCGAAATACCGTGGGGAGGTACTTCACGGAAGACTGACTCGAACCGTAGAGCCCAAAGTGTTGGGAATTTGAGATGCAGCAGACCCGATTCGAGGGGGTGAGTCTTAGGCAAAGAGAAGAAGCTGGTAGATGGCGAATACGCGGCTCTAGGCTGGGCCTATCCGAGCGGCGTTCCCGAGGGCTTGGCGAGAGAGGTAGTGGGATTCAAGAATCAGGAATCAGGTATTGGAATCGACTCCACATGTTCGCAGGGAATGAGCGATTTGGGGAATCCTCTGCATCAGTGAACTGTACGTGGCTGTACGTGTAAATAGCGTGAACGAGGGCCATGGCGTCCGAAACAGGGGATTGCGAATAGGAACTGAGCCCGTTGATAATGGAATGTGGGGAGGCGAAAACGGGAACGAGTGGCGAGGTACCGAGTACAGGTCTTTACGAGTTAGTGACGGTGAGGAACCTTGGAATCTACTCCACCGGGGAGATAGATCGCATGGAGAGACCTCGGGACCGAGTCGAGCGAGACCGGGGGCTGATTGTGATGTGTAACATGTAATTGTTAGGCGAGCACCAGGAACCGTGGAACACGCACCGAAGAGTCGGCTGTTTCGAGGTGTATGTACGTGGACATGCGTGTTGCGCATGGATGAACCGTTTCAAGTGTTTTCCAAGATTGAACCATAGGCAACGTTCGGGGAAGACGGAACTGATCAAACATGATCAACGGAGAAGTTTGAAGATAGGTACTTTGTAGTGGAGAAGGCCAGATCTAAAGCGGACAGAGTGGAACTGGACAAGGAAGGACATCTCATCTTTTTGAATTTCGTATTATGCCACAAGAGTGATAATTGATGGTAGTACACGCACAGAAAAAAGAAAGCACATTGTAGCGGATTGTACAGAATCGCCCTTTTCCATCCATTATCCCACGGCGACCGAGGCAAAGTAATATGCAAACGCCTTGTAAACAAAGATCCGCTCCAAACCCTTGAGCACCGGACAAATTATGCAAGAATAAAAAAGAGAAAATAATCACAGCCGTCTCATTCCTGGGAGACATGTACAACGCCGCAACGGCCAGTTCAGCTGGCCGAGATATGCCTGTGCCAATCGTGGCAGCCGATCCTCCAAAAGGGTATCAAATATCCAGGGCCCGGGTGGCCGAAATAGCTTCATGTTTCTATTGCTCATTCGGTCTCTTTGTGGTCGGGAGGTCGCGTGGTAAATAAGTTTGGTGTTTTTTTTTTCTTCTTTTTTTTTTGTTGTGGTGGTTTCGAATCAAATTTTTGCTTTTTTGGTGTGACATCTAGTCATCCCAGCCATGGTCGCTAAGATCACCACAGTCGGGGATAGCATCCTCAAGCTTGGTACCGTAAAGAGGGCGACCGTCAGGAGTCAGCTGGCCACGGAAGTCAGGATTGTAATCCGGGCTGGTCTCGTCGAGGGTAGCGACATAGCGGTTGCGACCGCCCCGCTTGCTGTGGGTCTTGGTGTAGTGGGCGTTCAAGTTGTCACTGCGGGAGAAGGCGCGGTGGCAGCCAGGAACCCAGCAAACATGGGGCTTTTCCTTTGAGTGGCTCTTCATGTGACGCTTGAGATGTTCCTGACGCTTGAAGCGACCCTTGCAACCGGGCTCCTTGCACTTGAACTGGACCTGCTTTATAATTGAAGGCAGGTTCTCAAGGCTCAGGTTGGAGCGGATCAGTTGCTTCTTGGAAGGCTTTCGGGAGGGTTGGCGGTGGCGCAAAGAGCCATTCATATAGACGGGAGAGGCTGGGTGCTCCTCATAATACTCGTGTCCGTGGCCGCTGGAACCACGGCTCATGGGCGTATCAGTACCGGAGAAGGACGTTGAGCGGACAGGAGTGGAAGGAGTGTGGGCTTTGAATGTTTGGAGCTGAGTAGGGAACTCAGAGTAAGATGAAGATGGCGGGGTGACGGGTCCTGCAGGGAGTACCTGCGAAGGACTGATGGTTTGGGTAGTCATAGCCTCCTGGGCAGGCATCCAAGGAAGCATGTTGGACATGGACATGGAGTTGGGGATGCGGTCAGACTGGTTGAACATGGGACGAGACAGACACGGGTTGGAAGCCGACTCTGGGAGGTAGGCCGGCTGCTGAGGCCGATAGTGGTAGTTACGGCCCATGGTGTGGTACTGGGGCATTGGTGCCTGGTACGGGAAGCTGGTCTCATCGAAGGTCTTGGGCACATCCTGGGGGATCCAGAATTGGTCGACGTTCTCGTCGTAGCCAGGCAGGTACTGAGGCATGGACATCTGGTCCTGTCGCTCCATACTGCCATAGGGCATATTCATCCCCTCGCTCGATGTAAGATCCGCCATCTTGAATGCGCTTCGTAGAGGAGTGGCGGAGGTACGGCGTTCCATGGGAAGGCTGTGATACTGGCCGGCTTCGTGCCAACCGGGAGAAGCCAAGGAACCCTGGCTATAAAGGCTGGTAGGAGTGGGAGTAGGAGATTCCAAAGGAGAGAAGCTGGAGGTCATGGAGGGGCAGTCGCTAGGGCCCAAAGAGTGGCAATCAACTTCGACAGTGAGACGATCGGAAATCTGTTGGCCCTGAGGTCTCATGTCGTCGAGGTCTTCGGTCTTGAAGTCTCGAGCAGTAATAGGGTCGATGGGTTCACCTGAGAGAGGGAATGTTTAGTCCGGTGAAGGGAAGGAAAGAGTGAAAAGGGACGGAAGAGGCAAGCGAAAGACGGTAACGAAGAAGCAAAGGAAAAGAGAACGAGAGAGGGGTACACGAGGGAAGGAAAGAATGTCGAGGGTGAGAAAGGAAAAGCAAAGGGACAAACGAGCAGAAATAAACAAATCGGCCCAGCATGGAATCGCCGGGGTGGGGAACCGGACTTACAGCTATACGCCATGATTCGGATTGATATCGCGTCGCGTGCCTGGAACCCAAGCAAGGCCAGGAATGCAGACTATGTCCTATGTTACCGCGGCAAGTTGGACCTGATCCGGGATGGGATCGTCTGAATCGCGCTGGGTAACGAGCTTCAGGCGCGTCTCCTAGGAACCGGCTTCCCGAATAGGGTCAAGATGAGACCGAAGGACCGTGGCTGGAGGAGACCGGGAGCTGGGAACAGAGACCCTCGAACGCGGGTCCTTGGTATCTGGGGGTGGACTTGGATAGGCGATTGGAGTTTGGGTGGTGAGAAGGGAGGCTGGTCTCAGAGGTAGTGGATTGGCAGGGGCTTGTTTATAGGATAGGGAGAGCAAGGGTTGGTGTCTTGGGGAGGCCGGTTTATACTTGAGGGAGAACTGGAGAGGGAAGCTCGTTCCTGGCCACTTCTCAGATCGGGGGGGACTGGATCGACGGATTGCCTCATCCCTAACTTTGTTCTACGTGAATTTTATTTTCCATTTAATAATTTCCCTTTTCGCCTTTTGCGTTTTGCATTTTGCATTTTGCATTTTCCTGCAGGTGGATCGATCGCCCATCGGATATCATCTTGAGTACTCGGGTACATCATCACACAGCTGGAATGCTCGGCTGCGCCTCTTGCGTTCCGCGCAATGTGAGTAGAGTCTAATTCAAGTTGACATGCAGTTGCTTATCCGCCACGGATCCCCCAGACTCTTTTTCGTTAGTGGCTATTATTCTTTTTTAATTCATTTTCTTCGATTTTCGATTTTCGATTTGTCTTCCCGTGTCGATCATCAACCGTTATGGTTGAGATCGCCCTAGCTTGCGGCCCCACCGTATTGTCTTGGAGATGTCTCTCCCTCTTGTCTCTGGCCATACTTCAATTGTCCTGAGACAAAGAATTCATCTAGGAGATCTCTAAAAAGCCCTCGTCAAAAGTTACTTTGCCTAGTGGCGGAACTTCTAGTGGGGGTGTTTGATCGATCGTGTTCAAAAGGTTCTGGGCTTGACAGGTCAGACGTTATGGTCTGTGCGGGTCTGTCGACGGGGATCGAACTGGCCTCCCGGGGGGGTAGCATCGCACATTCCAATGCTCTTCACTATTCTCCGCTTTTCCCACGTCTTGTTGTATCTTCATTTCCTTCTTTTCTTTTTCTCTACCTCCTTCGTCATCGGGCATTGGAATGTGCAAGTAGCCAAACCGAGAAATGCTCCACGCACAGAACTAGTGCATTGTATGTCCTCCCGGCAAGAAATCCCCTCCCCCCAAGGATCCATTCCTCTGGGTCCCTAAGGCTTGTCTTTCTTAGGCTAGCTAGATGATACCTCTTACCACCACAGCAGGCTATTTCGGACCTGCGTCTGGGCTCAGGGGCGGTTTCTGATACATCACGCGTCAGTCAGGACTCCAATTCGAGGATCCCACTCTGGTTGGTGCCTTCGACCAATCCATTTGTTGGGGGCTTGAGGCGTCCTTTCTCATCCTTGACCCTTTTACCCAGCATACTAGCGTGGCCTGAAGAGTGCTACATTCTCGACTCCGCCATCTCAAAGCCACTTCGTCGGTGGCGATTTGGCTGATCTTCATGCGAGTGATTCAGTTCCTCCCCGTGGTATTATCGCTCAGGAATCCTCATTGCCCGGAATTTACGTCTCGCGTACGTTTTGCGACAGAGGATTTGCAATTCGCAATTCGCCTCCGAGCCGAAGAGATCCGTAGTTCCTTTGGGAGTTATGTATACCCCAGTGGGTCAACGCTGAAACAGAGATCTTCTCTGATATGTTTCGTCGGCCTTCTTCGGCCCACAGGTGCCGGCGTAGCTTCAATAGACGAGCGCTTGACCACAGCCCTAAGGGCCTGACAGCTCTCACCTGCTCGGTTCAAGGCTCTGGTTCGCTGCGGGAGGTGAGTTAGTAAACTTTATGGTGCGATCGGGCCCATGCCGAGCCACAGTCAGATGAGGTGGCAGATGGACCCGAGTCGTTGGTGAAAATTGCCAATGGATCGGTTTGTCTGAGTGGCCGGAAACCTTAGTTTCGGGGCCGCTTATTGTGGTCTTGTAGATCCATATCTACTGTCGATCTTCTCGAGTGTCAGATCCGAAAGACCCATTTCCCGTTCCTCGCAGTTTTCCACAAGTACGCCTCTCGATCGCAAGACTTGGAGCACGACCTTAGCGGCATGTTTCGTGCATCGAGTTTCAAAGAACCTGAGCCACTAGTGATCGACAATAAGATGTGTCAGACAGAATGCAACACAACTCGACTATTGTACTTTGTCCAATCCCGAACCCACGGATTCCCCAAGCCACGCCCGAGGCTGCGAAAACAGTTTCCATATTTAGCTTTGGTTCGTACATATGCCCCCAGCCAGCCACTTATTTCCACATTCTGGACGTTAGAACGTTATTCGCCTCTAATAGCCTTATCTCAGTCCAATCTCTTCAACTTTGTCTCGGGTTGTACGCAACCCTAAGCACGGACGTAGTTCGCCGCAAGGGCCGGTAGAGAGCCAGTGTCACCCAGATATCGCAGGAGCCCCTGCGTCTGAAGAGCTATGACTTACTTCGATCTACCCTTTTTGGGTCTGCCAAGACTCCACGGTCGGTCGAGCTCGGCACCCTGGCCTATTGTCGCTGTTCCCAACCCCCATGCAAGATGGGCTGACTTCTTCCTAGCTTGATACTAGTTTCTCACTATGTTTGTGTAGAAAGTTTGAATAGCGTTGCTGTATGAGCAATGCAAGCTTTACGGTCACATTGAGTCATGCCACACCAAGTAGCCTTATCGAAATGGTCAATCTGACTCAAAAACACGCCACCAAGCCTCAGTGGCGACCTGTGGCTGTACTCGAGATCGAGGCATTCATTGCATACATGCCACTCTGCAGTCCGTGCTGGGCTTAGGAGCCATAGGCAATTCTTCAGGTTTTGCCACCCTTCTTCCTGCACCCTATACGCCCCATTGTTTGCGAGATCTCTGCCTGATTCCTTGGGCCTCGTGTGATTATCAGGGGCAAGAAAAAGCGTACCTGAGGCTCTGTAGCCCCTGAATCGAGTAGAGACTTGTAATAGGCCCTACGCTTGGCCATCAACGGGTACCTGAGGTAGTCGCGTATGATATCAAATCGAAATGCCAGTACAATTCGACCCTCACAGGAAATAAGATAAGAGTCCGAGTTTTTCTCGGAGTTTCCCCGAGATAAAAGCCAATCGAAAATCACTCTCTTGCATTAGCACGACTCCCCCCACCTTCGACCCAGGTACCCGGTCCACGAAGCTCACACTATCGAATCCAGACCCTTCTCAGATCCTTGTCTCTGTGGGCACCAAAAGGAATCTGAATCAGATCAAATACCAGGGCTCAATGCGCATGACATGCAAGCCTCTCAGCGCCATAAACGCCAACATACGGCAGGATTGGCGGCTGATCATTTTGCGGGGAAGATCCAGAGTGGTCCATTCATGCACTTGGCCAATAGAGCGAGGTCGGACATACCTGTGTGCAACAGTACTATTGCGCTTCGTTGCTAGCCCGGCATTCCACGGGATGGTATTAGCAGAATCCGCCTGCGCAAGATCACGGAGGATTCGCTGCAGGGACGTTAAGGCGTTGGTGCTTCCACTGACGTCGGTGTTTTGAATGCCATTGCTCGAGTAACTCATGTGCTGCATGACTGGGCTACAGAAGGTTATCGAAATGGTAACAGCGTGCTATCATACGCTGTGGGGGTCAGTGTTTAACTTCGTAGAGAGACATTGCCCACTCCCCAGGACAGTTTCGATTATTGAATGGATATGATATAAGATTCAACGATTCAGGAGAAACCGATACTAAAAATCCCATATCGTCGGATAATATGAGATCCAAAGAAGATGTTAAACGGTTCAGAGGGCTGCAGACAATGATATGTCTCATTTGCATGACACACCGGCATTTGCACAGACTCGGCACAGACTCGGCACGCTATTCAAAGCCCATGGCGATAAGCACAGAATACCGCTTCTGCAGAGAAGATCAATAGTGCAGAGTCAGGTACTTCAGCCAGATTGGCGCCTGTGCCCGTTCTCGTTCCTGGTGCTTAGCTTTTCTGCCCCCCTTGGACGCCCCACCCCCCTTGCATATCTTAGAGTCTCTCGATCTCTAAAACATTCAACATTGAAGAAAAAACCGGTTTTGCTGAGCTTGGCTCGATATCTCTTGGCCATTCACTTGACTTGCATGCAGTACACTGCATCGCCTTGCGTCCTGGTCCCGACACCCAGGATACAACACAGTGTGGCAAAAGGTTATGTTTCCAAAGCCCTAAGATCAGCCCTCCTGGAACGCGCTTCTTACAGGGGTATTTTGCGGGGTTGAAACTCGTATTCCATCTCCAAAGGACCTCATTCAGATCATCCTCGCGTCATTCCCGCTCCACGCTCCAGGATATCGAAAGGGTCGCGATGAAGGAGAAATCTAGAGACGGGGGTGAAGGTAGATCACCCGACACCCGTAGACCCTTCGCCCTCGAGTCCGAGCACAATCACTAACAGTCATAGCGCTGGCAATCTGCGCATACCAGACAACCCAATAGCGTAGACCAAAAACTTGGAAGTTGGAAGTGGCTACCATGCACAATTCTCAATAGAACACCTGGAGAGTATTTTCCCGGGGTCACCGATAACCGCTAATCGCCTATGATCGACTATGCGTCTCACATACCTAGGGTATGTCCGGCAGTGCCAAGCAATCAGACGAACAGGGGGAGGGGTTCACCCCAACGCCAACGTCCAACGCCAACGCACGACACGCATGTCTTGGGTAAGTGCGGGCGAGCGCTCGGGCGAGGAGACAGGCTGGACCTTTTGGTCGCTCAGGGGAATCCAGTGACATCATACATCGCGCCCTTGCTCCAGTAGATAATCACGCGTGCCTGTTTGGGACGCCGGCAGCGAGCTACTCGGTGCGGTTTCATCTCGTGGTAGAAGGAAGGCCTGGGATAAGCCTGTGGAGTTTGGGTCGGGTTCAATATATTGTTCCCGAGGTCGTGGGTCGCGAACAGAGTTTGAGTTGACGGAGGGGGTATGTAGGAGCCGCAGGATGTATCCTGCACCGCGAATCAGTGCGTCTGGATCATGTGTTTGAGCGATTTATATCATTATATGATTTTGATTGTGACAAAATGGCTTGGCGGAAAGACTAGGAGAGTCAAAGTGAGTGTAGAGAGTTGGATAGCAAATTTGAAGTGAACTTCAGAGGTTGGTTCGACATCTGAGGAGGATGACACGATTTCGATTGGATTCTGGAAACGCTAATTGAATGTAGGTCTAAGTAATTAAGTTATCTATGAGTATTTCCCTAGCCTGTTGGAGGCTACTTTCACGGGCCACCACTGGGTGCAACTTGGATATACCCAGGTCGATGAGCAGAGTAGTCGGGTCTGATGTGAAAGAAAACCGAGTGAAATCTTGAACCCCAGGCTATGATGCCTATAACACATGTTCATATTTCTTCGATCATGTGAAGATTGAGCTGCTCAGGTCTGAGTCTCAAACTCGATATATTTCCACTCTAAGCTCATGCGGCCGACCGACAATATTACCTCCCTTCAATCCTCAATTTCGAAACCCAAATAAGCAATGCCCAGCTTCAAATAGAAAACTGGTTCACCTGAATACATGGACCAATGCGAACAAATTTCAAAACAAAGTTATATCCAATGTGCATAATATCGAATGAACGTTCCCCAGATATGTCAGTTTCCCGTTTCGGAAGAGAGTCGAGGTCAACGTCGGGATAAATCGAACACGACATCAATATTGAAGGCGCCTCACTCCTCTAAGAGCCCATGTAAATTCCTGAGCCTGTCTATTCTAGCATTCAGATAATTCGGAAAATCTTTATTCGATATTAATATAACAAGTTCGGAGATGAAGCCCCGGTGGTTGCGTATTCGACAAACTATCCATCGGCAAAACGTCACTCCTTTTGGATATTAACCTAGAGTAGCTTACTGATCGTAGTAAGATGCTAGACGGAAGAGAAAAAAGCAAACACATTACATGACAGACACATTTCACCAGCAGAGACACGCAACATTAATAAAATGACGTATCCGGGGAAACCATCGAGGCGCTATCTCACTAGCAGACAGTAATGAAGAGACCGAGGCTGCATTCGTGTTAGCTCACGCTGAATATGAGGGTAGGTCATCAAAGACAGAGAACTTACGGAGCAGGGTTAAAGTCTTCGAAGAAGTTGAGCTCAGTGCTACCAGCATTCTTCATCTCAAAGGCGACCGCCTGACCAGCGGGGCACGAGAAGGTTGAAACAACATAGGAATTGCCAGGGGAGACAGTGATATCGCCTAGATCCTTGGAGACAGATGGGGCATTGTCAAAGGTAGTCGAGGTAGTAGCAGCCGAGGACAGCTCCGAGAAATCGATCTTGCCATCTCCGCTGAATGTAAAGGCCGAGGTCTCGAGATTAGCCTTCTCAGGGAACAAGAAGACCAGACTGCAGGTCTTGCCCGAGTCTGACGAGGGGATATCGAAGTTGAAGATGCTAGAGACTGTGGATGTCACACTTCCATTTAACGAAGTGCCAGCTGCTTTGTTTGGAGACGATGAATCGATGGGAATAATCAAATGTGGGAATTCATAATTGCCCGAGGACAAAGCAGTTCCACAATTAGTCGCAGGCGGCGGAGTGGTGCTGCTGGAGCATGAGCTTGCATCCAACTGGACTGGTTTACAGTTGCTGAGGTCGCTGCTCTGGGTGGTATAAATGTTCAAACCACCATTGTCGCCAGTCTCGCAAGCAACAAAGTCGGGGCTGCCGTTGAATTCTAGCATGCCATTGGAGCTGATAGAGAAGCCTGAGGTGGGAGTAGCTCCCACGTCACACTGGAATTGTGTAGTCGGCGCTAGAGTAGTTGTCAGCTTGAATACCCAAGCATCATTTACCATTATAAGCTTCACTCACGAGTCAGAATACAACCACGGCCACTTCCATCGGTGATAGAGCCGTCACTAATACAGAACTCCCCTTCAGGAAGACTGTTATCACCAATCCGATTCTGTCCATCACTGAGCTGACCGACAGGAGAACCATTGGAGGTAAGGTGGAAGCAGCAGCTACCAGTGCGGCTAACAAGGGCCTGGGTTCCAGCAGCAAAGGCTGCGAGAGTAATATAGCTCTTCATGTTTATAGTTGACAACGGAAGGCACAAGGAAGGTTGGAAGATATTCTCTTTATAGCTTAGATCTTGAGATGAGGATGGAATTAAAAAAAGACGAACTATTCTGCTTAAACTAGCATACTTATACCAAAGAGGGGTCGAGAATCATAATTTGCCTCAAAGATCAGTTTCTCGTAAACGATCCATCCAACGGTACAGGAAACAAAGTAGGCGTCATCCTAGACCGAGGTTCGAACCCTCGTTGACCTCCAGCCGGCCAATCAGGAAGATCATACATGTTGAGCCCCATCGTGAGCAGGTTCCTGTTATTCTACAACATACTAAATCAGGACATTGGCCGGCGCAGCTCCAGTGGCGACGTCATTGACCATGGTTCGAGTTTGGTCCGCGGAGAGGAAACCTCTATAAACAAAGAGCGGATTGAGCCGATAAACAAAGGACAACCGTGGTTGAAAAGGTAATGCATTGGTTCCAGTTTAACACCAATCGGGTTTTGAGGATGCCTAGCAAGCTAACCGTAAGCGTTGAAGGTTTGCTTTCCCCGCAGGTCATCCAATCCGCAGTCTGGAATAGCACAATGGTGATTTTGTGGCAACATCACAGGGGTAAGATCGTAAGTGTCTGTAGGGACTAGACAGACAGAGAGAGCCCCAATGGATGCTTTTTAAGAGCAAATAATCATTGATACAAAGTCCGGAGCATTGCGGTAATTTGTAAGAGAACCGCTTAATGATATATCACCCCCCACTTAGGTGCAATTCAAGAACATGGCTCCGATGCTCCGACCCATCTGATCACACGTACATGATTTCATGCCAAGAAATGATCAGTGAAAGAGTCCCCGCCTTTTAGTCGAAAAATAGGATTACATTCGGATCGTAAGTAGCCGAGACTGAATGATGATGTTACAACTCGTCGGCTCCACGTGTGAGGAAGTCCAGCGAACGACAAGCATTCTATTTTTGTTTCGTTGGAACGAACCACAAATGCACAAAACTTGGGTACGAACATTGCCGTTACCCATGACCTCGTTTTGCCAAAATTGAATAAAAGTTTGTCATGGGAAGCAAATTTACACACCCGGATGAACGGTAAGTAATTTACGTCATGACCGGGACAATGTGGACAAAACATCTCGCCTAACGTGGAAACAGGATACGATCGCAGACAAAGCCTTCTTTTTCAGGGTCTACCTAGTAGAATTGACGGTCGGCGATCGGCGATCGGCGCACCGGACTGGGCGGGGGCTCACCATCTGCAGTCACGGATCGCAGGCGAAAGACTCGGATATGCCACTCGCCTGCCGCATGCAATAAGCCGCTAATTGATGCCCACGCCACCCAGCCCGTTAGACGTGTGACGGGGCTTAGCGACAAAAGCAAGATGGCAAAGAATGCTCCGAGCCAGAAAGCTCGGAGATTGAAGCGCGAACCGGGCGATTGGCGAGTCGACCGGTCGGCTGTGAAAGACGAACGTACGGAAACTGTAATGGCTATGCACGTGGCCGCTGAGCGACATGGCAGAAATGTATGGTCGGGTTCATCTCCGGATGGGCCTGGAGATGTGTACCGTGCTATGCGATGTCCCGGGCCCCTATGTCGCCATGAAGGGCAATATTGCTAGTAAGATCCGGAGGGGAAAAAACACTATAGAAAGACACACCATATAAAAACCCTCGTCAAATACGTGGAGCAAGGAGGAGTCCTCGACACCTATAATGACGTTCCCGACAGCCTTCGCGAGCAGCTTTATGCCGAGGAGAATCAACGACTTAAAAAAAGAAAGAAAAGCTCGGATATTTCCACTGTTGGGTCAATATGTCCTCCGATCAATATTAACAATTTCCTCCAGGCTGGAGCATCTTAACAACCAATTCCTGCTAATTCTGCTAATGAAACTATACCTGCTAAAGCCGCCTTTGCTGAACCAATTATTATTCACGGGCTGCTTGATGTAGTCGTGGAGGAATATACCGAATGGCAGTAGTCACGGGTGAGCAATGAGGCTTTCAGGGATAATATCAACAAAGCCCGCGATTTGACTCTCGAAAACTGCCTCGATCTCACGCAGATCTATGAGGATCAGGATCCGGATTTCTTCGTCAAGCGTGGTGTGAAAGTAGGTGCCGCCCGGCGGTTCGTGCACTATATCGGTCTTTGGGTGAAGCGACGTGGAGTAATCGCTTAATACTGCCCAGACACGATCCAGTGAATAGAGAACAGCCCGCATCGGCAAACTGATTTTCATATATCTGCATAATTTTCAAAATCATATTATAATGTCATTTCACTGGCTCTATTTGAATCCACTGCTCAATGCACCTCCGGGGTAAAGATATACATTTTACTTTGTACACTTAGGTGTTCGTGCTAAATTAGGCTTGCGATTATTAGGTCGATGAGGAGTGCCCTGATTTAACGCCTGTACACGGTGAACTCCATAACGAGAAAAATCACGTAGGCAGTGAGAAGTACTAGGCCAGCAATTCGGTAGGGTCCCAGAAAGACGACCGCCAGAAGGGACACCGAAGACACCCAAACTGTCACCAGATCAAACAGAACAAAGGTATCTGACCGATCGAGGGGTTTTCCCGCTACCGCGACAATACCGACACAGAGCGTTAGCAGGAAGATATTACTCCCTGCTGTGGTTGCAACAATTATGCCTCCTTGTCCACGAAAACCGCTGAGCATAGCGATCAACTTTTCTGGCAGGGTCGTGGCAAAAGCGATCACGGTCAAGCCAAAGACAGTTCCTGACAGATGGAGAGAATCGGCGATAGTACCTGCGCTGCGGGCAAGGATATATCCCGACAACGAGAGTGCGAGCAGTCCAAAAATAAGCTGGAGAACATGATGATAAAGCGGTCGCGGAAGCTTTTTGCCCTTATCCACCGATGCACTCGCCAATTCCTGGGTCGTAGTCGTATCTCCTAACAGAGGAGAAGCCTCTGAAGCTGACGGTCCGGCATTTTGTCCTGGTGTTTGTTCAGCGCAAACATTGGTTGATTCATCGTCGCTCTCACTGTCCGACATCTGAGGTGGTTCACTGATACCTCTATAGATGGCATAGCAAATCGAGATGATATAGAGTGCGAAGAGAGCAATGAGAAGGCCGCCGGTAACTCTATTTAGTTGCTGAAAATATGCCAAGATCACGAAAAGGGTGGTGATAAAGAATTGGAGCGCAGAGTATATCTTCGCACTACTATCAAAAGGGCCCTGGTCCGGATAACAGAGAAGCCCCAGCGAAAAGGCACCAAGGATGTTGGAAATAGCAGATCCCGTAACATTGCCCAGGGCTAGAGGGGTGCGGCCTTGCAGGATTGCAGCGATAACGACAGCGAGCTAGGGAGACCTTATTAACACCAACCAGATAAAGGGCGCAGCTTGAACCAATGTACCTCTTCATATTCAGCTCCAGCAGTCAAAAGGGCAATAAGAGTCGGTGAGATGCCCAGTCGCTGTCCTACGATCACAGTGTGATCGATGAATTTGTCTGCACCATAGTCAAGGACAAAGACCCCGGCAATCAACGCTGCCGTGTTAAAGAATAGACTATCCCAATCCATTACATAGATGTCGGTATGTTTAGTTCTGCACAGTCGTACAAGTCTTGTATTCCAGTGAAGATTACATTATACCTCAAGTCTCTTCTTGACTTGACTCCCGAGCAAGTTTCAGATATACGCTAGACCTAATATGGAAAGGAGATAGCTAGGCCGCCTTCCAGACCGCTTCCTGAGATAGTATCTATATGTTACAATACATACTTGAAACGTTGATAATACCTAGCTCGTATGTTTGTCGTACGAGACACAACCGGACTACAGTGGCACCGCTAAAGTATTTGCCCACCTGTACACCGCTTATTTTCTGCCAACTTTTCTGCCAACTTTTTGGCCAGTCATAAAATCCATGAATTCAAGCCCCTATTATTATAACACTAATATTTTTGAAGTCTAGTGGTTCTATACAAAAGATTAGTGTTATAATAATAGGGGCTTGAATTCATGGATTTTATGACTGGCAGAAAAGTTGGCAGAAAATAAGCGGTGTACAGGTGGGCAAATACTTTAGCGGTGCCACTGTACCATATCCGTCCGCCAACAGTAAATGTTCTTACAGCACAAAACGGGAATGCTTCCACGGTTACAGGATGGATCGAAATCAGTTTCACCATTATTTCTCAGAGATTCTATCTCGAACCCTCTTTCGAAACACCATTTACTTACAACGGTTACTCTGCTTCTCTTCCATAAAGTCCTCCAGAATCCTATTGACTTCGTCCGCCTTCTCTAGTTGCAGCCAATGCCCGCCGTCTACATTCTCGACTTTGAGATCAGGGACGAGTAGTCGCATCTGCTCTGGAAAATTTGCCGTGACGGTGATGATGTAACCGGTAGAGGAGATTAGCAAGGTCGGGTGTGTTAAGGTGTGAGCGGGCGTGGGAATTTCTGTATTGCATATTAGTAGGATACGAAAATTGTAGGTGATAGAGCACAAGTTTCAGGGGAAGAAATTGAATTGGAAAGAAAGGCAGACAGGAGGTATAGAAGGGAAGTGGTACATACTTTTCTCATCTTCTTCATTGATATTAAGCAAATAAGCCTTATACCAGTTGATCGCAGGGCCGTAGCCACCTTTCTCGAGGGAGAAGGCGTGTTGATAATGTTTGTGGTCCTATTCAATGTGAGCTAATTGGGGAACTCCATGTATTACAGCGAGAATTTTTACTTCTGGTGTCAGGTAGGCCGGCAAATCAACAATCTTGCCCTCGGTCAACCAAGTGCGCAAACCGCCTGGGGCGCCCTTGTATTTCTTGTTGATCTCATTGTCGTTGGCGAAGAAGAGCGATTCCACGGATTCAGACTTAATATGGTCAATATCCAGTAAGTGAAAATTTGTTGAGTTCAAAAGGAGCTTACATTTTCATTCAGGAGCTTTGGAGCATCATCTTCGGTGAAGAATTGGAAATACCCGAAGATCGAAAAACCAAGCTTGGCTTGCATCGAGCTATTGATATGTTGTATCACCGCGGTAGTGAGGTTACGGCCAGGGGCACTATATCCGTGGTCGATGAAGACATAGGCAGAAAAGCGCTCTGGATGATAGTTCGCTAGACGTGACAAAAGGAAAGTTCCCCTGGTGGAAGAAGCGTTAGCATAATTGCACGCTAATTCGGCACACCTTCTGACTCTCCTTTCGAATGAAAAACCATATGAAAGTGACAACTGGCAGAAACAGAATAAGTCGCAAAACATACCAATCATGCGCCACGCCTACCACCACTCTAACACCCTCCAAGACCATGATCTCAACAATATCCCTCGCCATACCTTCACCCTTATACGCCTCTAACTCACTGGGCTTCGACGTCTCTCCGAACCCAAGTAAGTCCGGAGCTAGGATTCCATAACCCTTTGCTACGAAGAAGGAGATCTGATGACGCCAGTCGTGCGAGGTGGAGGGGAAGCCGTGTAGAAAGAGAATGTATTTAGTGTTGGGAACTTGGGGTGGGATATGGATGTAAGAATAGGTGAGTGCGCGAGCGGTAGTGTGAGTTGAGCGAGGGTAAGCCATGGTTAATTATGCTCAATGGGTGGGATGTGAATATCATACAATGATTTTCCGACGAAGGTGAGTGGGAACTGACTTATATACATTTAGTCCGGTCGATAAAGAGTTATTCTAAATAAGTCCTGGCGTGCCGGGCATAGAATCGGTAAGACTATTAAAGGCTCACTCAACCTACCCTCATTGGCTCCAGCGTAATATTGCAGAAGACCTACGTCACGACCTGAGGTCTATGCACCTTTGGCCCAACATGGCTGTAGTGCGATATTAAAATAGGGAAAAATCCCTTTGATACGCTCTGAAGACTGCGAATTGTTGTAATGTTTCCCGACGTCTTGCTGTACTTTAATACGGACACTTGTATTGGAAGCACATAGATGGTTTATTTTACGCGCATTAGGTTGTGCACAGTGTTGCAGCTGTTAATTGTTTACGGGGTGTTTTCGATTTGTTTTTATCGCATTATAAGAGACCCTTCATCTACAAGTCGGCCTGAACTGACATTCCATTGATTGTAAGAAATATCTATATATCAATCGTTGCTGTTCGATTGAAATCACACCAAGCAATTGAGTTGAGCAGTGAGTTGAAACATGGCGCTGGCAAGTAGATTATATCTAGTAGATACATCGCCAACCTGGCAGTTCGACCCAACCTGACTAGAAACCGCGATTGTCCTGTCGTGCCTCGTGTGGAGATCCTCAAGTATGGCATATCCAGCCTGGATATGCATTTTGGTCCGGCTACCGAGTTCTAAGAGAGACTCGATATAGCTGAAGACAACGCTAGTTAAGACGGCAAGTTCCAGACTTTGGGAAGATCCGTCAAGCCGATAGCGGAGATCCCTAATGGCCATGCTATAATGTCGAATTGAGAACGCGATCGCCGGGGGTGTGTGCCATATGTCAGGATGGTAACGGCTTCTGGTCAAGGCCCCGATTGCTAGGGCCGCATGATGCAATGCTGGTTCGGCGAGAGTGGCCTGGAGGATGAGGTTTCTCCATGCGGGGAGCTCGAAATATAAAGAGAATTCCCCAGCACAAACGACTTGGAAGTATTCCATGTGCATATGTTCGCCATAAAGTAAAGGCCTGGCAGAAGGGTATCGCAGACGACGGATAGGCAAGGTCATTCCGTACTGCGATGCTTCAAAGGGAGACGACGAGACGAAGTCACAGCTCCAGCCCGCTCTGATACAGGGTGAGCAAGCTGGCCTGGCCTCATCGCACTTCTTATGCCTGGTTCTACCGCGAGATTTAAAAGCTGATTTAACTGAGTACGGGCGGAGCTTACTCACTTGCATATTAAACATCCCGTCCTGACCTTCCGAACTCCCCGAGCGCCATGGCGTAATTTCCTTGTCATTACTGGACCATTTCTATGGTGACTCAATTAATAACGAAGGATTGCTCGGGTCTGTTGAAGTAGAGGAGCGGGATCCAGGAGAAGTGTTACGAGCGGGAGAGAAATAATTTAAGGCGTACTATGTAAGCCTATGAAAGATACCAAGACTAAGGGTCATGATTGGTTGAAGCGTAAGTTGATGTCCGCTAATGTCGGTTAGCGGGTCCTTCTAAATGAATCTGTCATCGCCATCCTACTGTAACTAGTGTGACCACTCGTTGTTAGGTATCAAGTGTATCGAAGGTACAAGTGAATACACCCCGCCATATATCCCGATCACTCTATAAAACACAATACAGGCCCTATTAATAGGGATAATCTAGAAAATCCCAATATGGTCTAGCGTGTCTTGGCAATCAGGGTTTGAGAAAGAATCGAAGAGTGTAGGTGGGGACACCAGTTATGGGAGGTACTGTATCATCACTAGATTAGTTAGATATTGTTTATGATTGTTGCCTGGGATAAAGAAATGAGCCGAAGACAGTTTAGCGGGCTTATGTGCTTATCGCGGGGAAAACCACCAAATTGCGAGAGTTTGCGAGAGTTTGCGAGCTCCGAATTCCAGGTTTTGGGGCTTTGTCCGCCAATCCTCTTATTTCGGTCGATAAGCCGTTGAGTCTCCTTTTAACGGGGTTTCTAAGCATTCCGAGTCTGGAGGGGTGATGTTCAAAATACCCCTGAACTCCCGGTCAATTTCACGTCGAATCTATCCCTTCCTTTCGACATCACCATGGCCGATGCACTTGAAACGGTGCCACTTCTGGCCAACACAATCAGAGATGTGCCCGTTCGGAGTCCGAGTTCGAGCTCGAAGAAATTGCTGGTTCTCGTTGTCTGCTCCATCATAATAATGTCCGTGGACTTCGGGTTTTTCATGGCACAAGCGCCTCAGACGGCCATTTTCGAGGAGATTATCTGTCGCAATCATGGTCTTCAGTCCCGGACTGCCAACGGGACAAGTGATGGGATAGATCCGTGCAAGTCGGAGTTGGTGCAAGGCGAATTGGCGCTCATTTTGGGCTATAAAGAAACATTCGAAGTACTGCCAGGTGAGTTCGGGACTCGGAGTCTCTATGTTTCTTCGGATCATCGGCTGATTGTGTAGGAATCTTGCTGTCGCTCCCGCTTGGCATCTTGTCAGACCACTGGGGCCGCAAACCTGTGTTGTGTCTGACGGCCGTGGGACTCATTTTGAGCGAGACTTGGATTAGGGCCGTCTGTAAGTAACCAGATTCTGTCGCACTCGAGCGTGAATTGACAGTTCAGGTTACTTCTCCAACTATATGCCCCTTCGCATGGTCTGGCTTTCCGGACTGTGGTGCATGATTGGCGGCGGCTCCCAAGTGGCTACTAGTGTCTGTCTGGTCATGATTGCCGACATCTTTTCCGAGGAAGAAAGGTACGGAGACTTTACCCTGGTTATAATGTCATTTGTCTTACTGGCGTGCAGATCAAATGCTCTCTTCCGTCTGCAATCCTGCGTGCTCGTCGCAGAAATCCTGGCCACTCCACTCGGCGCCTATTTAATGACATTTGAACCGGCGTATCCATTTGTCCTAGGTTTGATAATTGCAATCTCCGGATTTCTTCCCATCATCCTTCTGCCGGAAACGCTCGAAGACGCCAAGGCGAAGAAATTGAGCCAGCAAAAGGCGAATGCCAATGTCACTGATTCTGAAACTGACATTGAGCCGACCGAGCCCTTGGACAAGGCCATGCTGCCGGAGCTCCTTCGCCAGATACGCGAATTCAAGGACTCCACACGGTTCATCTGGCGCGACTGGAATATTTGCCTGATGATTTTCACCATGATCGTCGGGGTCATGACCCGTCAATCCACCACCATGCTCCTTCAATATTCATCGAAGAAGTTCAACTGGAGTCTCGCACGAGTATGGATGCCCGCATAATGTGAAATTATTTTTGCTGACTACAGCACAGGCCAGCCTTCTGATCTCATTGGGAGGGATCTTCCAACTCGTTAATTTTCTCGTGTGGATGCCACTTCTGACCTTCATCGCCGGCAAATACTTCAACCTGCACGGGAAATACCGCGATCACCGATTAAGCCAGGGCAGCGGCATACTGTCAGTCATCGGCTTTGCCGCCGTAGGTCTCGCCCCCGTGCCTGTCTTCTTGATCTGTGGACTCGTCTTTCTGTCGCTAGGATCGGGCTTCATGACCGCCTCACGCAGTCTAGTCACCTCCCTTGTAGTACCCGACCACGTTGGAACGTTGTACTCTGCCATTGGAGTCTCGTGCTCGGTAGGCACGTTCATTGCCGGCCCCTTATTCGCCTATCTGTTCAAGCTAGGGATGCATCTTGGCAATGCATGGATGGGGATGCCCTTTCTACAGGCGTCCCTCTTTTACTTGGCCGCTACGGTCGCCGTGTGCTGGGTTCGGATGGGCCGATCAACGCAAGATGAAGAGGAGGAGCCATTGGTATCTGAATAACTGTGCACATCTATGATTTACGACCTTCGTTACTTTAACCAGCAAATTCACGAATCTACCTGAACACCACGTCCTAAGGAAAATTAGAAGCCGATCGCAAAGAAAACAGGGTCCACACAGGTCCAGGTCCATAGACGGCTAGCCGGGGAAGCCTCAAACAGCGCCGATCAATTCGCGATGAAAGAGGCACGTTGGTTCGCCGGGCGCGGGCGATCCGCACCTCAATTAATCTCGCGCGCTTCAAATCAATTCTTACCGGAGATCCGCAGGAATCGCCTGGATGCAACCTCAGGGCAACTTTCCCCTGATCATCTTGTCTGGACTTCCGACGGGTGTTTGAGGATCTCCGCCTCCCCGTGGGAATTAGACATGCGATTGGATGTTGTGATAAATGCCAATCCCCCAACTTCATGCGCTTTCCTCCACTTTCCTCCACTTTTCTTTTCCCACCTTCTCACTGGTTGATCCTGTTAGTCTACGGCGATATCCGATCTGCACACCTCGAATCAGACGCCTCTTATCAGGGCATGTGTTGCTATCTGCAGCGATCGGCGACCCTGACGATACTTATCCTTAGGTCTTGGTACCTGCTTCAGGGTACATAATGTACTCTACCGCGTCCCAGTTCAACTCTACATTCCAATTAACTTTCCTCTATCGCAATGTTCTACTCAATCTCGGCCGTACTGGCCCTGACTGCTGCCCAGCTCTTCACTGGTGTCGAGGCCGACCTTAAGACCTGCACCAACAACAACACCTTGAGCTGCCATAGCTCCTCCAAGGCCCCAACCTGCTGCTACAACTATCCCGGTGGTGCTCTCCTCCAGACCCAATTCTGGGATACCGACCCCTCAACCGGCCCATCCGACTCCTGGACCATCCACGGCTTATGGTAAGTCCAGCAGCTCAATTGTAAACCCCACCAATATCTTTAACAGTTACCAGGCCCGACAACTGTGATGGCACCTATCAATCCAACTGTGACTCGTCGCGAGCCTACACCAACATCACAGACATCCTGAAGGAGCAAGGTCGCACCTCTCTGCTGTCCTACATGGACCAGTACTGGGTTGACATCGACGGCGACAACGAGTCCTTCTGGGAGCACGAGTGGAGCAAGCACGGCACCTGTATCAACACGATAGATCCTAACTGCTACACCAATTACTCAGCCCAGGAGGAAGTTGGTGACTTCTTCCAGAAGGTCGTGGACTTGTTCAAGACTCTGGATACGTACAAGGTATGTCACTCTATCTGTATCATAGCTACAGAATATTAACGAGCATGATAAGGCCCTCTCCGCTGCAGGAATTACCCCCTCCAGCTCAAAGACTTACACCCTGAGTGACATTGAGGCTGCCCTGAGCAAAATACACGATGGTTCGCAGGCGTACGTCGGGTGTGATAGCGGGTCCTTGAACCAGGTCTGGTACTTCTTCAATGTCCGCGGCAATGCCATTGATGGCCAGTATGACGCGACTGCGCCGCGTAAGTCTTATCTCTTCTTTGGCTAGAGATTTAACTGACTGTTCTATAGTTTCCAAGTCGAGCTGTCCCAGCAATGGCATCAAGTATGTGTCTAAGAGCAACTAAATGGGACTGCAGGGTTCCTAATACCTAGATTCTATGGATGTGTGGTCTCTGTGGGAAGCAGTGGTTTCGCTGTATATAGATCGATCCTAACATGGAGCAAGTAGACATGCCTCAAAATGGGAGATGGGTTTCTAGCTCTTCTCAATAGGGTATCTGATTGTTTGAGAATTAATGAAAATAGTACAAGGCCGGATTACGCCCAGCATATAAGAGACGAATGAGAACGAAGGCCCTCACCTCGCTAGTAATACATTTCTGCCAACACAGGGCATGCCAATAGTCCAAATATCCACCTACGGCGATAAGCTCATCGGGCACGACCTTTGATCAACAACGCGCTCACCCATCCTAGGGTAACGGTAAGAGAGCTCATTGGGTTGCCTGTCTGAGGACAGATAGTCGGAGATTCAGCGTCGGGCGTGGGATGGGTTAGCGGCCTGCTCAAAGCACCGCAGATCCTAAGGCCCGGGCACGGAAGTTCCCGCGATTCGATTCTGTCTGCAGAGAACATGCAAATCAAACGACCAACTTGTAAATAGACGTATTCCAAGATATGGGTTGATTGGATTGAAAAAAGTCGACGATGAAGAGATAGGGACTGCGAAGGATCTCACATGCCCTTGAGCCGTGCCTGGCGCGCCTCTTCGTCTCTTTTTGCGTCCACACGACCCAGGAAATCCATACGGCCGATATATCCCTCTTTCGCTTTGGAGGCAGTACGGAGTTCGTCTTTGATACCGGCCTCGTCCACGTATTGAGCCCAGTCGAGGCGGGATTTCTCCACGGTGTTGATCTTGGGTCCGCTTGCGTCCTTATCAGCCTCCATGACCTGCTTCTCCCAGCTCTTCTTGATTGTGCCGGTCGGATTGGGATCGAATCGGGAGATCTTGCGCAGCGGTCGACGCAGGTTGCGCTTGGGGACACCGTCCACTTGGCCGAGCTCAACGTTCTCCCCCGACATTAGATATGCTTTGGCTTCAGCAGAGTCTTTCGGAACAGTCTTTTCTTCAGTGACCATCTCGCCGGCGAATTTGTAGGTGCGCTTGATCTTGATCATCTGCTGCTCGTATTGACCATGGCGCGCGCTACCGTCCGGCTTTGGGGGGCTTGCTTCCTTGGTGTCCATTTTAGCGGGTTCTGGGGCTGGTGTCATTTCCTGCTGTTCCTGCACTTGCGCCTGCGATGGTGTAAGATCCAGCTGGCTTTCTGGGGTGTTCATCTGCTCCCATAGGGCGTCCACGTCGATAGTCGCGCCGTCGATTTTCGCCAGCGGTTTGCGCTGCTCTTCCTGTCTGCGAGGGGATGCAAGTCAGATCTAGAACTTGAATGTAGAATCATGATATCATGAATACTTACATTTGCGCCTTCATTGCGCGCGTCCGCACGAAGCCACCGGCTCCCCCTTCATCATCGTCAAGATCGAGGTCATCGTCATCTTTGCCCTTCTTCCCCTTCCTTTTCCTTCGCTTCTCGCGCGCTTTGCGAATTGTGACTTCATCGCCTGAGTCTAGCTCATCTTCGGGGATCTCGGCCTTCTTATCGGTCTTGCGCTTCTTCTTAGCGGGTTCGGCGGTCTCGTTGTCGGAGTCGGAAAGGTCAGAGTCCTCCTGGGCTCCATCTAGCTGGAAGTCTTCATCTTCGGCCGAGTCGTATGGTTCATCATCTAGATCAACTGCATTGACAGGATCGGCAGGCATCTTGCAAGTTGTGATTGCACAGTGAAAGAAGTCAAGATGGAGAAGCAGGAAGTGCGCCAGGATACAATTCTGCCAAAGGCGGTGCTGATAAGGATTATGTAATTATCTATGGACTCAAGAAATGACGCGACGTTTTTCAAATCAATGACTTTCAACTATTCGAGAAGATGGCATTGCTTAAGATAGATATCCAGCATCTACCCAGGTCTCGTACCCATCATTGAGGATGTCTGCAATAGCCAACGGCGAGTTCAAAGCAGTGGCAAAACTTGCCCGTTTCCCTTTACTCCCGGCGCCGGAGTTCCTATACTCCCCAAATAAGACATCTTTCGTATTTGGCTGACTGTTTGACCACTCGCTCCATCCTGTTCCATTGACGACATCGCTCATGTGTGTGTACTGGAAGACAACGCGCGCGTATGCAGATTCTGGGCGACCTGAAGGGTGTCAGTATGCAATCCACACGAGCCATTTACACTTACCTAGGAAATATGAACCCGGTTTGACCGATTCATCCTCGGCCGACGTGACTGTTGAGTTATTGAAGACAAAATAAGAAGGGTCGTTTGGAGAGGCGCGCTCGCTCGCGGTGATGTAGCCCCGTGAAGCCCGGCGGCCTCGAATGTCGACCTCGTCGAACCATATGCGAGTGTACCGGCCAAAGATGAAGTCGCTGCAGGAGATGAGCAATCATGGGCCGAGATACTCCTACGCGCGGTTATAATGGAACTTACACGGTACCCCCAATCAGGGACTTGGCGAAAATCTGCGTACCACCGACTTCGCTATAAATTGTGTCTGCAAACTTATTGAGCTGCTGGTTAACGAAGTATAGCGATTAACTTACGCGTGTGGCCGATGAAGCTGCACCCATAGTACCCTTGCTGGGTTCCTGTCGCGCTCAGAGCCAGACCGTGGTTGTTGACGACATTGACGTTGTAGATCTTGGAAGCAGCGGCAGAGTTGCTCAGCGTGGCTTCGAGTCATCAGTGTAATCCATTCGAGGCGACACAGGAGAGAATGTTACACACCGACCTGATGACCAGAGCCCGTCAGACTGCCATTGCTACTTATTGTGACTGTATTTGCTGCATAGGAGAATGCACTACTACAATGAGAAAGGACTCATCGGAGGAGAGCTGCAACTAACTTGTCCGTCTCGCCGTAGATGACGAGGTCTCCTCGAAGCGTCGGGATATAAACCTGCTCATTGTAGATGCCGCTGCGAATGTAAATGGTTTGGTTCACTCGCTCACCGGCGTTTAGCGACAAGAGTGCCTGGGTAATCTATTCAAGGTCAGAATAGTCGAATATTCCATGCATCACCGACTCACAGAGTCAAAGTCGCCACCAGACTTGGCTACCACGATCGCGCCCGGCGGTGGAGATCTTACAGCCACACAGGCAGCCACAAAGGCTGAAAAATGCAGAAGGAACTTCATATTAGTATCAAAGCATGTAGGTGAGTGAAAGTTATACGAAACTATCGAGGTCAGAACGAGGTCCTCCGAACCACCGAATGCAGGCGAAGCCCCGCGAAAACCTCCGGCATCTCCGAATTTCAAGTCAGCCCCCTGATGTCATGAGATTATGGTCCTGGAGGTCTGAAATTATAAATTTTACATGTCACTATGAGAGGGTTGCAGAGGATGCAAGTTGACCGGGGATCTTCAGTTACGCCCGGGTGGATGATCCTTTGTAAGGCGTCTAGGGACTCGGATTGGCTTGTGTAGATAGCTCCTGGGCGCACGGTCACACACCCATCCCGTCTTGCCCATGATTGGTGAGTTTCTTAAGATATGATTGTCCGGGCGAGGGGACCTTGTTTCATATTCCAATACGGGGGTAAATGGGGTGAATTTCACAGCTGAGCCACCCTTCATGCAATATTACCTAAGGCAATAACAAAATCAAGATATAGAAAGCGTCGCTCGACTGCCTTGCATTCAAGAAAAAGTGACTAATAGCCACCAGACTCATGTTACAACGTTCACCTATCGGATACTTCTTTCATCTATGCCCAGCATTTGATCCTCATACAACTTGACGTGCCAACCGACACGCCCCCTCAACGCATAATTCTCATATTCTCATGTTTCATCTAGCCCTTCGAGGGCTTAGTTCTGATAGACCTGCTTCGTAGCAATCTCCACCTTCTCAAGCTGGAACTCCTGTTCGCGACGATGAGAGACATCTCTCTGGAAATAGGAGCCTAGGGCAGCAGCAACACCCATGGCAATTTCCAGTCCCAGCAGAACACAGAGAAGGGCAAATCCGGCACGGGTATCATGGCAGTCACGCGAAAAGTAAACTGGGGTCGTGGTGCTACTGGTATTGTACTTCCATTTACAGGTCCAGCTGTGCAGGGTTTCGTTCTCGGTGAATCCGGTCGGGTAAGTTGAGGATGGAAGATAGATGATGAATAGAAGGCCGATGAGAGCCGTGATAAAGCCAGCGATAGCTGAAGTGGACGCGCAGGTATTCAGGATTCGAATGCGTGAGTGAGGCTACGTCGATGTGTTAACAGATCTGACTTGGCAAGCCGTAGGGGAAACTGACAGATGGAAGAAGACCGGTGATGATATATATCAAGTTAAGCACTGCAATAACGCAGCCACATGACATGGCCGCGATGGTCGGGCGAAGATCAAAATTGAGTGGCCAAAGGGCGAGACCGGCACTCGCCCATTTTGCTGTAGATATGTAATGCCGGTATGGTACTGCCTCGCATGCGATGACAGCAATAGCGCCAGTCAAAATCAAAAAGGACAGAGCGAGTCGGCCTAGATGGATGGCGCGGCTTCGCTTGAGGAAAGTCGACTCCTGCATATCGGAGGAATGGGCCTGAGACCCAGCAAAGGATGAACCCGAGCTCATGGTGGAGTAGTGGAGTGGAGAGGACAATAAAAACAAGTAGATTATGTGATGGGGAATAGAGCTTGAGACCTTGCCGGCAAGGCTGTTTTAGAATATGAAAAGAAAGTAGGACCCTCACCAGGGGGTGTGAAGGAAAGGCTATCCTTAAAAAGAACGGCGTCGAGGAAAAGATATAGGACCCACGGTATCAGGGATGAGCGGGGAAACAAACTAATTATGTACCCTGTTTTGTACAAAGACAGCCCTTCCATTATTGCAGATGATTGTTAGCGAGCGGCTTGTCATCACAAATGCTAATATTGCGTGGGCGCGTAGCCAGTATGGCGGAGGAGGGGTTCTCAGCACGACACTCAAGAATTCCAGTCTATTGATTCGCCTGATAACAGAAAGTTAGAATTCGAGGAGGTTGAGGGCTGACTCGTAGACATTTGGTCATGCACATGTGTGTTTGAACTATGGTGTGGACTATGGTCTGGGCGGGCGCCTGCAGACTTGGCAGGAGAAGCACCACAAGAGGGCGCTAGGTATAACTAAATTTAGATGGAGCGAATAATGATCGTCACCGACTAGTGTGGATCCTGCAGTCTGATTTGTGGTCCTCGAACGCCATTTTGTCAGTGCTTGAGCGTTGGTGGGTGCTGATAGGCGGAGGCGAAGCGCCGAGGGTTGCGACCTGGGGGCCACGGCGGTTATAGCAGATGAAGAGAGTCTCGTCCTCGGCGAAGATGTCATAGTTCCTGCATTGCATCAGATTGAGACCCTGAAAAGACCAAGAAGCTAGGCTTATTTAGGGGCACTTTATCCCGGGGGTTCCGCTTCTAAGGCACCGGACTGGGCATTCTATGGCCTCGAGGCGCCTTTACGCTATAGTTGAGGGAGGCTCGCGGCTTCACACTCTACGCCTATTACCGATTAGGGACGCGCCACTGAAAGTCAGCTAGTTGAAGAAAATTTCGAATTGAGTAAAAGGCACTATGGAAATGAGAGCCGATTTCCCAGAGGGGCAATGTTGAATGCTCCGAGGTCTAGTTGAAATCGTAGTTGGAGAGGAGCCATGTTGGATGTAATCAACAACAGAACGCAAAAACACGAAAAGACAAGCCAGAGAGATGTTTCAACTCTCAACTTGCACTTTTTCAACTAGACCTCAGTAGTCATCGCCGCGACTGATAACTTCCTTGCTAGACTCTCTCAGCAAGATAGTCTGGTGAAACAATTAGTATTTCCACGCGAGTACAGGAGGGAAGGGGGACTTACATGTTCAAACTGTGCGGAGTAAGACCCCTCACTGTCCATTAGAGGGGGGTGGATTTCGACGATACCTTGAGAAGCAAGGTTGTTCATCTGCACAATCAGCAATAGTCCGAACGGTATCGGGGAATACTTACACCCGCCAAATAACGCCCAAGTGGGATACCAAGGCGATCAAGATACCGACGACAAAACACAATAGAGCCAAAATTCTCGTTGATGGTTTTGTTGACAGTTCTAGCCATAGCAAGAGGCGAGACGATGTTCTTCGGCGCAAGTGGGTCTTTGCCGTACCCATAGACACCGGGCTGAAACAAGTCAGTTCCTTCCCCGCATGCAAGTAAGACAGGGGCTTGACATACTCCATCTACCAGGTGGCCACGCCCGGTAGTACCAAATGTCTCTATGGCAAAGACCTCCCCCTCTTCCATCTTGGTCTGATCGTTGTTTTTCACAAAGGGAATGGACTTTCCACCGTGGATCTGATATTGCTTAATATCGTGCCCGCTGAGCTGTGGCACTGCTTTCACGGGAAAGGTTTTGCCTCTGATTTCTACTTCATAGCTTTCCATTGCTTCCTGTATAGCAGCGCTGATGTCGCAGATGCGAACGTCGACTCCAGCATTCTAAATGGCGTCAGCTTTGCTCTATAGAAGGGGGAATGGGTTATTGAATCACCTTGATGCCGGTGTTCGTGGCATCCTTCACTGCAGCGAGCAAGTTGTCATAGGTCGGATCCCATGACATGGTGAAGGCGCTATCGACAATCCAACCATTGATATGGACGCCGAAGTCAACCTTCATCACATCGGTCGGCTTCAAGACAACCTCCTTCTGACCAGGATTAGGCGTGTAGTGAGCCACGCAGTTGTTTAGAGAGAGTCCCGTAGGAAACCCCATTCCTGAAATTAGCCCACTCCCAGGTTCAAGGCCCTGGTTATCGAGCAGCGCTCTCACGCCGTCTTCGATGTTCACAGCAATGTCTGTAAGGGTTGAGCCAGGTCGGGCTGTTTCCTGCGTGTATTTCCGGACCTGGCGATGGATCTCCGCGGCTTTGCGGTAGTTGCTCAGGAATTTCTCGTCATGGGTGTGACGACGCGACTCGTATCGATCTTCCTCGGCCGTTGTGCGGGCGGTGTTTTCGACCACGGATTCATACTTGAGGATCTCTCCGCTCGGGAACTGACCACTAGGGAAGATCTGGTCGATGGGAACTCGTGGTGGCCACGACTGTTTACCAGCCGAGGCCTTCTTCTTCTTGGACTTCTTTCGCTTCTTCTTGGTAGAAGCGGAAGTAGTCTGCGGGTTTAGCGACACTTCAATTTCGCCAGCCGTATGGTCTCCGTCGGCATCGTCATCACCATCCCCATCTCCCAGGCTACCATCTCCATCCCGAGAGAGATGATCTCCTCGTGGTTCGCCGCCGACGCCTTTGGCATCGATTGAGCTGGATGGGCCATCTGCTAAAGGTAAGCTCAAGATATGGCAGAGGAGTAATATCACGTACTGCCATTAGTATGGCTCTCGTGTTCAGGAGACTTTGATCCCATTTCAACATCAAGAAATAGACCTGATAAAAAATATGAATGGTAAATGATGGACAGTGATGATGATGCCTAGAGAAAACGTGAGTTCTCACGCGACCAAGGCGGTGTACTCCAACTAGTGCTTATTTGGAAGACCTCTGATTCGGCTTTGCTCTATTTTTTTTGGCATTGACAGAAATTCTAATTTATTTGGGGAATAATTTCAATACAAGATGAAACCCCTGCGAGCATTATGTTCCAGAGCTCAAGTCTATAGATCAGGTCTATAGATCAACAGGAAGCACGCGGGGAAATCCGGCCGGAGATACCCCACACCGCCTGGCAGAAAGAAAAACCGTGGCGGGGCACTCATTGAGTTCTTCAATTGCTTTCAATTAATTTCATATTGTCCAGTCAATATGCCTTTGTCACAGCTGCAGGGAGTCAAGCTCCCGGCCTCGGCCGACTTCCATGGTACGCTCGCGGGATCAGTGCGCAGATAGCAAGCAAATGGCTTACTAACCGGAATAGTCCACCTTCGCGATGGCCCTATGATGGATTTGGTGACACCTACTATTCGCCAGGGCGGCGTGAACACTGTCTTCGTCATGGTAAGAAGATTGAAATAAACATCCATTCACAGCTATGTAACATGGTATCGCACAGCCCAACCTGGTCCCGCCTGTCACGACCGTCGACCGGGCCCTGGACTACCAGAAGCGCCTGCAGGCCATTGAGCCTAATGTGAACTACCTCATGTCGCTATACCTGCACGAGTCGATCACTCCGGAGACAATCATTGATGCGAAGAAGCGCGGAATCACCGGTGTCAAGAGCTACCCGGCTGGTGTGACCACCAACTCGAGCTCGGGTGTCATTGATTACTCGCTGTTCTATCCGGTCTTCGCTGAGATGGAGCGCCAGAACATGATCCTGAACTTGCACGGCGAGATTCCTTCCAAAGGCGATGTCACTGTCCTCTCGGCTGAGGAGCGATTCCTCCCTACCCTGCTTGAGCTCCACGCTAAGTTCCCCAAGCTTCGTATCATCTTGGAGCACTGTACCACTGCTGCCGCCATTGAGGCAGTGAAGAAGTGTGGTCCCACCGTTGCGGGTACCATCACTGCCCACCACTTGTCCATCATTATCGACTCGTGGGCCGGTGACCCCTTCTGCTTCTGCAAGCCCGTGGCCAAGACCCCCGCTGACCGTGATGCCCTTCTCCGGGCCGCTGCATCCGGCAACCCCAAGTTCTTCTTTGGCTCTGACAGCGCCCCTCACCCGGCAGCCTCCAAGCGTGGTGGCGAGAAGATTGCCGCCGGTGTATTCACCCAGCCGTACACCACCCAGGTCGTGCTCGATTCCTTTGAGCAGGCTATTGAGAACGGTGTTCTGAAGGACGAGGATATCACACCGGAGATCGTCGCGGGCTTCATGAGCAAGTTTGGACGGGCCTTTTATGAGATCGGCGAGGAGCAGAAGGAGTTCATCACCCTTGAGAAGAAGGGTGAGAAGATCATCGAGATCCTCAAGTCAGATCAGATCGATGTTGTCCCCTTCCGCAAGACCCAGGACACATGGAGTGTGACCTGGTCTTCATAGATTCCCAGATTCAATGCGACAAAAAAGTCCAAGCCCTGTAAGACTTTACACTTCTAAAGCGGCGCATGGTTTTAAGAGAGCTTAGGCTCCTGCGTAAGCATATTGGCCACATTCTCCAGCGCATGTGCCTCGGAGATATCAATACGGCGACCAGCCACAACTGGATTTCCATCGTCGCCCATAGCTAACTGCCCAGCTCGTTCAAGGTGAAGTCTGATACGACTCTCGATATAAGCCTTCCGTTCATCGCGTTTCGACTTGGTCTCCATTGCCTTTCCTGAGCCTGGCAGACTGGCCAACTTAGGTCGCAAGTTCTGAAGAGTCACCTGCAGCGCAGGAAGTTGTGAAAGGATGAAAGCCGTGTTCGTCGTAAGAGGTGTATATTTGACATTGGAACCAGCATCCACGCCAACACGTAGCTGGCGCGCAGCTGAACTAGATGTCAAGAAGGAAAGATCCAGCGATTTTGCGGTCTTGCTCTCTGCACTCTCGGGTTTGGCAGATTGCACGGTCGATAGGATGGACTTGAGCTGGGAAAGCACCGCGTCATTTCTGGCGCATTCATCTTTCAGCGATCGGTTGAGTTTGCGCGTTTCAAGGAGTTTCTGGCGCTGTGCAAGGATGGTATCGGGGGTGGGCGAATCCGGCGAAGGGGCGAATGAAAGACCCTATGCCCCAGAAAACAAATAAGCAGGTGTCATAAATTTATTCCGTTACGCGACCGCATATACGCACCTGGTAATGCTTAAGTCTCACCCACGAGAGCAGGTCCTCTGGTACCGTGAGGATGTTTCTCAGCACATAAATTTCGAACTTGTCAAATGCCTTATCGACGTTCGCTTCTAGGAGCGTCTCCAGCTGATGCAGACCATTCTCCAACTCTAGCTTCGCCTCCGGGTAGAGAACATTTCCATCTTCGTCGGTTTCGGGAATAGTAGAACCGTTGCTGGCGTGCGCAAAGCCCAACCGCTCGGGTGGAGTGTTGATCAGACTAGTCTCCAGGCCGGATATAGCCTGGTATATCAGGTTGTTGATTGAATTGATAATATCATCTATCAAGGACTGAGGCAGGTCAGTCAATTTGTCAACTCTGGGAGAGGTGGGGCGCGCATGCACAACGCGCAGCGAGGGGCACAGCGGGCTTATTCAGCCCGGCCTCAGACACGTACTAAGGGGGTGTAGCTGAAGTGCTCGGTGAGCAGAGAAGTCGTCGCATCGTTCATGGCGAAAACGAAGCGCAGAGACCTTGCGGATTGAAGATGGAGGGACGCGTTGGAGAAGGAAAAGACGCGCGGGATGAAAACAGACCGCCTTTGCTAAGTTATCACTCGGCGACAGACATGTAACATTCCTGCGGTCAGAAGTCGAATGGATTTGAAACTTCAGATTTACTATCTTGTTTCGCTTTCTGCAAACATGCCTGACGGTCGCACATGAATTACAAATTTGGCCGAAATATCCACCCCGTCTGCCCCAGATGCAAGCCGTCGTGGACAGAACTTGAAGGCGTCGAATAGGATTCGATGCCATCCTGTATCTCGGATAACCCATTAGGCTCAATTCAGATCTGACGCCGAATATACAGTCTGAATTCCTGACGGTGACTTGACAAGCCTGAATATCCGCTATGTAGACCGTCTATACTTCTATAGTTCTAAATTCTGCTGACAGTCGTCCCTGTCAGCACATCAATCATCTGTGATCCATTTTGAACATTCAGTTCATGCTCCTCAGGTCAATATGGATCACCCAGGTCCACTCCGAGTATTAGTGAAAGCCTTGCAACGATGTTCCTGTTCGCGATAGCCCGCGACTTCCCCGAGGAACTGATCCCTTTAGCCACTTGTCCGCTCAGAAGGAACGCGTTGCTGAGACTGTCCAATTCGCAAGATACAAGATTGCTCGCAGTCCAGGTACGGAGAAGTCGAACTTTGCTCGTCTTCGACATCGCGAAGACCGTCTACCACGCAATGCTGGGACATCTCTCCGAACACAGTCAACTCCCCGTGGTCGTCACACACTTCAGCAAGTTGAAAGGTACATATACAGCCATTCAACCATGACATCGCGATGCTTTACCATGCCAACGGCTTCAAGTCCGTGCCATCATTCATGGAGGACCACGGCCTAGGCAAGCCGCCCGCATATCACAGCCCTCGATATCTCTCCATGTTACGGGTCACGTATATCTAGAGATGCAAGTCAAATGAACTGTTGTGTTCGGGTATTTGGTATCTCGGAAATACAAGTCAAAATGATCGAAACGCCGTGTCGCTTTCGTGTAATCTGTATCAAAATTCCCTGCTGCAGATCAGAAATCCATCGTAAGTTGCGGCGCCATTTTCTCCAAGTCCTCAACCTATCGCAAAGATTAGCATGCCGGCCAAATGGCCCATGAGAGAAACATACCTCCAGGAACCCGTCGCCAATACTCCTCCCACCAGCAGCGCCGTCTGTCTCTGCGCGTTCATATGCAGCACGGGCAATAGCCTCCCTCACGAAGACGTCGACGTATTTAGCCACGGCCTCATTGGCGTCCTTCGCGACCTTCGTCTTCTCATTCTGGAAATGGTGATGTAGAAGCCGGGTAAGCAATTTCGGCGGGACCTTAGGATCACTCAAAACAACATCCTCAGTCTGAACGCTTGTGATGATCTCTGCGAGAATATAATCTGGTTCTTGTGATAGCGACCGTTCGCGACTGCGGCTTGATGCGTCCGAGTCTGACTCGGATGCCCCGTCGGAGGCAGAAGCTTCCGCGATAGGTGATTCGGGGCGTGGGCGCTTGGAAGAGGATGTGGGCTTGCGACTTGTTGGTTTGGATGCCGATGTTGAAGAGGAAGCTTTGGCTGTGTTCTGTTTGGCCTTGCCTTTACCTTTGGGGGCTGGTTTCGACGCCGATGATGATGGTCCCGCACTTGTTGATGGGGCGCGACTTGGTGGCTTGAAGGGTAGACGGCGCTTCTTCGCTGGTTGGGGTTCGCCAGCCATTGTGTCGTCGGTGGAGGAGGTTGGGTAGTTGATACGGATCGTGGGCTGTCGACGCCTATCGCTGCCAACGCGGGTCGCGACGCGCTATCAGGTGATCCAGTTTGATCATTCCAGTTTCATCGCAACTAAGTACCATTGGGAAACATGAGTCTATATACACACAGCTTTTCGTAACTCTCATTGGTTCTCGGGGCGTTTTGGCCCAGTTCGGTCAATACTTGATGCAGGTGTTTTATTGGGAAATGGAATCTTCAGCAAAGAAATATATCTTTGACCTGAAACGGCGTGATCTCATAAATTTCCGTTACAACGTCATGTATCCTAAGAACCCCTCACAAAACATTGGCTAGCGGTCGAGAAAAAAAAAGCAGCTAAGAGTCCTCTTTCCCATCATTCTCCTGGATACCCTCAGCAGGGTATACAACTGTAAGATCTAGGCCGACGTCTTCGACTAAACCACGCGTCTTCTGCCAAGGAACCCCGAATAAACCAGAATTGAACCGACAAGACCAGAGCTCCCCCGACGGAGTCTCTTGGCTATCTTGACAATCACTTCGAAGAGAGTCAAGCTGACTCTTCAAATCCTGAAGCGCCGCATGGGTGCTGTTGATAATCATATCAGGTGGGTCGACTCGCCTGCCATAATTACACGAGGTGAAGAGGCAGGCGATCCAGTGTCCCTTGCGACCGCCTCTGCAATCGCCTGGTTGCGGTGGGATGACAAGGGCCGTGCCGAGGGGGAGGCGCACCTTGATTGTGCCCTCGTCTCCAGCCTGAATATTGGGGATGGTGTGGTTTGTGATCCCGTAACGGTATGTCTGACAGTGATTGTGGTAGTAGCGATACGCATCAGGGTACTGGTAGAGCTATGTTAGCTGTGCGGCCTGATGTCCGAGGAGGATGAATTTGAGCTGGTGTCCATCGACAAGCGTACTTTTTGCTTGAACACTTTGGCAATACCCGCACCCCAAGAACCCTGAGAATTACATGCATCTAGTGGAGGGTGATAAGTTGGGGGTAAATGAACGAAGGAAAGGTCGACTCACGGATCAGGACCGAGCCTTCAGGAGCAGCGAAGAGATCACCTGGGGTCTCGGTTACCCCACTCCTGGTGGTAGAGGCAGACATCAGCGGGCTCAAGAAAGAATGAGTTGGCCAGAAAATACAGCTTCAACGAATATCAGGAGTTGATGGGGAGGATGACAAGGATGAAGTGAGGATGAAGTTCGTATACTAGGCTCCAGGGGTGGGTCTCGCAGGGAAGTAAGTATGTCCCGGGAGGGTTTCTTGAACAAGACGTGACTAAATATCTTGAATCCTTTAGGGGCGAAGGGAGACGAACACAAGTCACATCATACAGACTGCATTGATTCCCAGTTGGTCACAAGGTAAGAATAATGAAATGATTCAACGCTTTGCTAAACCGACATCCCTACTGGTCAACATTCTCAGTCTCCGTGATAGTCTCTGTGACATCCTGCTTGCTTTGCTTTGTCTCTTCAGTGCCTCTGTCCTGGGTCTCTTTGCCCTCTGTCTCCATTGTCTCTTGCTCCTCAACTTCCATCGTCATCTTCTCCTTCAACAGCTGGGAAATGTACTTTCGGAACCTAGAATTCTTGCCCGTTGCTGACCACTCCCTATCACGAGGAGATGCTGGACTTTCAGATGGTGTGTGTGGTGATGGCGAAGCCGTGACTGCTGCGGATGGATGAGAAACCTGAGCACTCTGTCCACTCCGGTTCTTCAAACGCCGGCTCATACCTCGAGAGATAGACCTGAAAATGCTGGGGCTATACTGGTTGCGCTCAATTATCGAGATCTCACTTCGGATTGTCATACCGTTAGTTGCAAGGTTCTCTTCCGGGATGGGAATGAATATGATGACGCCAAGGTTGGGTGGGATGCCAAGTATCTCCTCAAGGGTCTTCTGGATAAGAGCTGTGCTGCGAACATTCGAGACAGGTGCGATAAATGCCGGAAGAGCATATATTGTTAGCAGGTAGGCCGAGAGAGTGTTATTGCTGCCAAAAAGCACACAAGTATCTTGTTGGACGGTGACCATGATGGAAGTCTCCGGGCGCTGGTAGACTTGGGAAAGGCGAAAGAGAACATCCCCGGCAAGCTTGGATCGCTCATATTTGACCTGGTAACGCAATCAGTACCCCCTAATGTGAAGTCAAAGACGGGACGAATACCATGGAACCCATCTTGAGTTCAGCGACCACGACAGAATCCTGATGGATACGTTCCTGAGGTGGATCGCGAGAGCCACGAACACCAAAAACTTCTTCGTAATACTGTTGTCTCTTCTTGATCAACGGTTCATCTTCAACACTATTTTCGGTGGCATAGAAGGCTTTGTCGGTGGCGTAGCGACCGGTAGGTAAAGGTAGCAAGTTCTCTTCATTGGTGACTTCCTTGAAGATCAGACTCGGCGCAGTCTCAGTTCTTCGCAAATTTGTTCCTGGAATCTCCGGAAGAGGCACTGGTGCCAGAGGGGGCATGATTGTAGCTGGACGCGGTGCAGGGCGCTGTGGAGGCAAGATGTCCGTCGCTAGACGAGCAAGCGGGGGCCTCTTGGGCTTGGATGGATCCATAATGAAGTACTAAAATTGTAGTCGATGAATGTGAGCAATACTAAAGAGATATTCGAGGGAACTTGAAGGAAACACAAGGAAGAACCGAATTGGGTATCAGGAAGCTTGGAAGGCGCGACCAACTATACAACCACCAAAACTGAAATAGATTACATCAAGAAGGCTAGCTCACTGAATGCTGAATTCCCACTCGTGAATATTTTGTCGATGCGTCTCCTTCGATCCCATACGATCTCTCCATCAACATGCTTGACGTATAGGATACGATGCTGCGGAACGAATTCCTCGTCCGTCGAATCCTTCTTCCAGTTGTCCATGTTGATCTCTAGTCGCCCTTCAAATCGATCCACAAAGCCAATGATGTATTCGCTGCGCTTGAACTTCGAGTCCCAGGTGATGCGATTAATAATATCTGTTCCGTTACTTCTGTAAAATTCTGGTCACAAAGAGGTATGGACTACTCACCTCCCACTGGACGCAATCTGTTCTCACCAGCTCTGGGATCTGGTGGAGAGGGACTCCTGCGCACACTTTTTGGCTCAATCTTATATGACGGACTAAACGATCCCGATATGTTTGCCTTCCGTTCGTATTGCAGGTCCGCGGTAGCGGTTGATTCAGTCAAAGAAGCGTCGGTCGCCATGACTGCTTCCGGTAAGAAGACTCGAGGGAAAGGAAATGAAGATGGCCAGCTTGTAAATGAGAAATATGAGGTTTATAGCTCGCCAGGGACATAGACTACATTCCTATAGCTCTCAAATCATAGTAATATAACCGATCGGCCTTGGCGTTGACACGATACGAGACATGAGCCCCATTTTTGAATGACTCAAGCAGAGTCACTTCGTGTCGATCGTGGCTGGTGCCTGTCCAACGAGTCAGTTCTCTGAGTCAACTACGGCATAAGGACAGAGACAATAATAGATTAACTGGGTGCTGTGTCACTGCAGTCATTCTCGAAATCAGCTTGACCAGTACACACAGAGACTCCCTTTCCCGGCCTCACCGCCAAGACTTTAGCGCAGGCCATTTATTGAGCGGGCCGCATTAATATGAGGGACTCAGTATAATGCGCTGTATATGTTACAGTAAAAATATCAGTTTAATATTACATTACGCGTATGAAAACAAAGCCTATGGGTTTCCATGGAATTCTAGGGCGGATCTCTGCTAGGAGACCTTTTCCTCCTCCTCCTCCTCCTCCTCCTCCTCCTCCTTTTGTGCGGTGTGTGTTAGTTATCACTTGCGAGGTGTCTCTTTAGCACGGAGAACCTCAACAAGTGATATTAGCGACCAAAAACAAGCGAACAATACCCTCAACGGCACCGGATGTTGTAAGCCTCAATTAATTATCACTCACCCTTATTCTGTCGTTGCCATAGACCCGAGAAGATGACTTCCAGTTCTCTCGTTAGCCATGATGATTATGGCGTTTAATCAAGCACGGCGCTTATTACAGTAATAATCAAAATCTGATTTACCTTAATTCGCTCTCACGCTATTTCCCGGTGCCCCACTGGAAAACGTTCTAGGCCATATTAGGCAGGTTATCCGCCCGTCCTTGCTTCCTAAGGTACCACCTTTTTCGACGTAAGTAACCAAACGCCTGAGAGTTTGCGTGCGGAGTCGGTAATGCCTTTTCCCCATTGGATCCAGCCAAGAGTAGGGGCCCAAATGGCATGCAGCCGAACCACATTTCATCAAATCATGAACGCGACGCCAAATTGATTGTTGACCGCACGCATTTTCTTCAGCATCAAGCTGGGCATCCCGATCATCAAGCATTCTTTTGGTGACGGAAGATTCACCTCCTTTCTCCCCTTTCCGTCCAGCAGATAGAGAAGTGCAATCCTCTACGTAGTTGAAACAGACCCTCAGCGTGAGTCTCTTTCCCCAGAAATGACTCGACCACATCCGCAACTGTTTCTCGATAGGAAATGGATCATTATATCTGACATTACTTCGTTGCTCCAATTTAAATATCAGTGCTCACACTTAGCTCGTCACGTAGACGTAAAACAACCTCACCCTCCCCGACCGGCTTTTCAAAGCCGGCAATGAAGCTCTCGAGGATCTCATTTGTCAAGAAAAAAGCAGAGTCGCCATCTTTGACAGCTAACTGATTCCTCGCCCTGACCCGCCGCCGCAGCTCATTAACACCGACATCAAGATACGCAAGCACCCATCGCCCCCCAGACTTTTCGACTAGGCTCTTCCACTCATCTCTAGATTTCTGAAATGCGAAGGAGAAATCTAGGATAGCATCCTGAGCGCCCTGTCGAAGCAGCTGCACTAGTTCATTTCGGAGGCCGCTCTCGGCCTCCTTCTGATAGCCGTTATATTTATCTTCTGGATAATTAACACCGTAGAGCCCATGCTCGGTATATATATAAGAGTCGATCGAGAGCCGTTTGAAAGAGGGGTGATTGAGTAATATCCATTTAGAAAGCGATGACTTTCCAGACCCTGTTGACAATACCGCTATCAGCTATCCACAGCGATGCTTGCCAGTAGATCTTGCTTTCTCTTACCTGCTATACCACAAGTCATCATAACAACAGGTCGAGGATCACTGTCTGTCCGGCATAGAAAAGGGCTGAGCGACTCAGGCGTATCGAAGCAAAGCGAAGAACCTGCCATTTTCTGAAGTGGACGAAAATCACATTCAAACTCGTGTTTCTCTTTCTCGATTATGAGAACTGGAATATGTAATGTGGTGATTATATCTCCAGCGGGCTTAGGGGTGGGAGGTTTGTATACCCCCAGTGAGTCATCCGCAAATCAGTGGGTAGCCTCGCTTAACTCACAGCCTCGCGACATGAGTCACTCACGTAGAATATTCTAAATGGCTGAGTAGGTGACTCAACCTGGAATGTTTCTATGCCAGCAGAAAAAGAAGGTACCCGGGTTATCACTTGGGTGCACGTGCACTCGGTATTATAATACGGAAGAACCAAGAGTAGGCGTGGCGTGGCTTCCGTTCGCCCACACAGGGCATGGTCCTGCTGGTATTAAACTTCAAGAATGGGTGATCTCAAGCCGGCTCGGTCCGCTCCCACCGTCTACCAATCCGGCTACAGTATACAGTATCAGCGTGAGGGGAAGGGGGCGAGCAGATCATCAAAGAACCAGGCCTAGTGGGCTCTCTTTAGCTACCAGAGATCCACTCTGGGGTTCCATGGAAGTTTACAGGATTCTCAAAAAACCGGTGTATTGTAACATCGCTAGATACCGTATCATACCAGGTGCATTTTACAGCGTCCCTCAACTAAGTGTGGACAGGGCATTGACTGATCCACGCTAAGGTCTTGGCGGTGGGGCCAGAGGAGAGAGTGAGTGTGTATCGGTCAAGGCGATTTCGAGAACGACTGTATATCCTGAACTGCCAAATGCTTGGGGTTCTTCACGGTTATGATCTTCATATGAGCGTTTTGGTACGGTTCCTGGTACGTTAAGCCAAAAGAGGTAACATTTATGCCTTGCTGCCTCGAATTTAGCTTGGGGCCCAAACATAGTATGCGCTAATCCAAGCACAACTACAATATTACTTTGAATTAGCAAAAAAAAAAAGAAAAGGAAAAGGAAAAGAAGAAGGGAAAAAGGAAAGGCAATGGTACAAGTGCCAGCAAAAAGATACTCCGATAGGGGGAATCGAACCCCCGGCTGCCGTGTGAGAGACGGCGATGTTAGCCACTACACCATATCGGACCGCTATGGTGGAGTCTCCTTTAGGTTTAATTTCAGCCCTTCCGGTTTAGCGCCGCCGGTCCCTGTGCGTGCCCGCGCGTGGTTCTATATGGTGCCCTCCTCCCTACCCAACATCCCAATTTCTTTTTTCTCGCCCTCCTTCTCCCTACTCAAGCAAAGCCACAATTTAATACGAAGCTGAACACAGTATAGATCGGCAAATCACATACTGTACAGCCCACTTCAGGTACCGGTTTGTAAGTTTACGGTACAGCGTATGCAGGGTATGCGGCACTGGGGGCCGGAAACCATTCTGATTTACGTGACAAATAAGACGAAGAATCAAATACCAGAAATCTGAGTGAGATAAGTCTCATAAAGCGCTTCAAGTACCAATTTTACTGTCGGCCTAGCCTATAAATCCCTGCGGGGCACAGCACGTTCCGCTTTTTAAAGAATCTGCCTTTCCCCCTCTCTCTTTCATCCCTGTTCCGACAATTATCAGCCTCACGCCCCTGCGCTATTTATCTTCATGGCAACTACCCAGGTTGCAGGAGAAAGCTCTGTCATTCCCCCCACGGACCTACCAGTCCACACGGGCAAGAAACAACCCGCTGAATACGACCTCGATCAATGAATCGTATGAATTGCGTCTACGAGTTCAAAAGTGCTGATATCCAATATTTTTGACAAAGGTCTGGTGCCAGTGTCCCTGCGATTTGACTTCGGCAAGCTCGGCATAGAACTTTCCATGCGCCTCTCCATCTAGGCCGACGTATAGAGGCGATCCATCGGGCTTCCGCTGATCAGCATAATAAAACCTACATCTGTCAGCAAAAAATCGTCCCGCATACGTCTTCCAGACGATGGAACACATACTTGAAACCACGGAAGGGGTAGGCCATAGCAAAGTATTCGATAATGTGCGCTGTGGCTGCCTTTCCAACACCCAGACCCAACAATGGTGGAAAGACCTTCGTGTTCAAGATATTGCCAGTGTAAATAAAAGCCCTTGAAGCCTCGACTGGAAGCTCTGAAAAGCCCTTTACGGCCTCCTGGGCAGCAGCATAAACACTAGTTGTGTTAATATTCAAGGCCAAGTTGAACTCGGACAATGGCATGGAAAGAGGATCCTGGAAATCGGCTCGGGGCGCAGCAGCAGCTTCAAAATTGTCATGTTAGGTTCATCCAGAACTGGAGGGGATTTCGTACCATTGTACACTACAACACTCGGCATACCCAGTGTTTCTTTCACCTTTGCGAAAACTTCCGGCACGGAAGCAGGGTCGGATAAGTCACAAGAAATATGAAAATGCTGTAGACTACTGTCTTCTTCGTTGTCCTTGCGAGAAGCTAGGGCGACCTTGTAGCCCTTTGCTGCAAAGGCTTTAGCCACGCTCGCCCCCACATTGGACCCTGCACCGAGGATCAGAAGAACGGGGCACATGGACGACATATCGGTGAATGTATCTGATGCAATAATAGAGTACTGAAAAAATCAATTGATTTATAGTGTGTACTAACCATTCAAGCCTTTTTATAAAAGTTATACTCCACCAGTCTCACTACTTCCGGGGCCGAGGCTTAGCGGTCAGCACTAGGGTACTTCGCATTTCTAATCATTCCCCCTCCGGGGCCATGTCAATCCGAAGGTTTGTAATCACACATACGATATGATAGTCTTTTGACTGCTTTTCCATTATCATAGGCCAATGAAGAATGGGACCAGGGCTTTATGACTACAGCCCGATCGAAGGTATTAATGGATGTGTGAAATAGGCGGCCGTGGTTTATCCCTTAAGGCCTATCAAAGGTCAATCAAACCCATACCCTGGAAAAGGAACAAGAATAGATATAGAAAGAGCGTAATGGAAATAGTCTGAAAGATACTGTGGAAGAACCGGAGTACCAAGTGTGCATGCCTGACTAGAACATCGTCTCGTTAGGGGTGTAGGATGGTCTGATATGCTTACATACGCTTCTGCGGAACTCATTGGAAATGACACTAAGCCAGTCCCAAGATAGTATTAGGCACTAGTCGTCGAATATTACTTAATCTGACCCCCATCTCACCTCATATTCTTCCAGTCACTCAGCAGAATCACTACGTCGACACATCTTTTGCCCGGCAGCAAGGGATGCCTGAACACCAGGTAGACAATGCCAACGAACCGTACGAAGGATCGTATCGATTTTCTGAGTACCATCAGTGTGCACACTGCTCGAGCTGTATAGGGCACGGGCAATCCTGAATAGGTCTCTCCGGTTTTATCTCCGTAAAAATTGACTGTGCACTTGGTTAATGAATGAACTTAGAATAGATAGCTCTTTTTTCATACTCCGTACTACTAAATTTCCTTTCTAATAGAAGTTACTGTAATCAGTGGAAACTATCATATTCCGTTTGGAAAATTTGACTTGGATTAACTAGCTAGTTCTGTATGTTTTGGGAGGTGTAGGTGTGACATGTTTATAACAGAAATTTAGAAATGATCATTACGTAATGGGACGATAGCTCAGTTGGGAGAGCGTGCGATTGAAGTTACTTCGATCTTCGCAAGGTCGCTGGTTCGATCCCGGCTCGTCCCATATTTTTGTTTTTGATAGTATCTGTGGATGTATCATCCACAAATGCGGTTTCCAAGGTTTGCATAGATATATCGTAAAGACTGACTTTCGCTGTACGTGGTGCAATGCCTTTTTGAAGAATTGTCATGTTGGTGGGAGACAATCATCAAATGAGATAAATCTCATCAATTCGATATTTAACCCTCGGGAAAGCCACCGTTGGTTTAGAGGTAAATGCTGCTTAAGGAAAACTCAGCCCTCTACGTATTTATAAATATATCATTTTGATCGGGTCAGAGCATCGATCCACCACCGGCAATACTAAGTTACAACCCACTGAATCGACGGGATTAGACCTACTGTATGGAGACGGATTAAATCGAAACTGCAAAGCCGCGCCCTTAGCCTGCAAGCAAGTTACCAACTTACAGACCAGGGACTGATGAGTACCTCGAGTGAGGACTCGAGTGAGGAGACCTGACATATTTTACCGTATAATTGACTCTTGTTAGTTCAAAAGAAAACCCCTCCTCATCAATCACCTGATTGACAGGTGATTGATAGCCTGTTGTGAATATTGAAGATAAAAAAAATGGGACGAGCCGGGATCGAACCAGCGACCTTGCGAAGATCGAAGTAACTTCAATCGCACGCTCTCCCAACTGAGCTATCGTCCCATTGGTTGATTGTTCGACAAATTTTTGGCTCTGTGAACCTAATACAGATAAGTCAATCACAGGCCTTGACAGATCAAGTGCTAAGGCTCGGTAGCTGTGAGATGGGAGTGATGCTTGAATCACTCTTATGATTCGTTGATGACGACATACGTCCATCAATTCTCCTTAGCAAAAACCAAGTTCAGTCCTGGCTTTGGCCAAGGAAATATGCGCGGCACGAACCTTTGAATACAACGATCTGTGTAGTCAACTACATAGTCGTGAGAAAGCTCAGGAACAACGATAAACTACCTAGATAGGTACGGTCGTAGCAACTGAGTGGGGGCACTAACGCATTTCGTGTTCCTTGGTTAAGCCAAGTGCGCCTGGGTCTTTACGTATGCACGCACCTTAAGTATGGGTCTTGCGATACACTTCAAGCGATTAATATATATCGGACGGTTCTTCTACATTTAATAGATCAGATATTTTTTTGGGGTTCTAGCCTTGGTTATTGTGCTTCAGGTGTTCCTCGATGATACAGTCACGAGGACTGGGATATTGGTCTACACACCCGGCCCAAAAGGTGACAACCCGTACAGTATAGTCAGTACCTCGTAGCCTAAAGTGGTTAAAGGCGAAGGGAGCCCCAACTAGACATGAGCCCAGTTTAACGGAATCTACAAACATTTGAACGATCTAGACGTTGACTCAGCTTGCAAGTCTTCACATGCATGTGTTTATTGCGTGCCACCATCTACCCATCAGAAGATGAATTCGTTATTAACACGAAGAAATTTGGTGGAAATTTGGGACCTTCATAATCTGTAGTCGCCACCACTTTTGGCAAAGCCATCAATCTCTACAACTCAACTTCACTACATCCTGAATTAGCCAGCATGCTCAAGCATTAGAAAATCAAAGTTAGAGGATGACGGACGTACATATCTTTCTGAGCGTGTGGCTAGAATTTTTGTTTTGTGCCAGTCAAAGCCATTTTGGCTATTTTCAAATCTTCGAATTTCTCTTGGTACGTCCTGGACCTTTTCCTGGGATCCCCGTTTGGTTCAAGATTGAATATGATTTGAGGGAGCTTGGGATAATCGGCCAAGTCACAACGTGCGTCCGAAAAGCCTTGGTAAACTCTGCGAAGGGTCGTGATAAGGATCGTAGGAATCCTCCTGTCTACAGGTTCAAAGTAGTGATCATTGGTCTTCCCATCACAATCACATTTGAGTCGAGGTTGGATAAGGCGAGGAGGTGAATGGAGCGTCCACTCTGGAGTGTCATAGTCCCTCTCGAGCCCACATTCTACTTTTTGGTCACCCTGACCAGAACCCCTGCAGCGTACACGGACGGACCCGGCACAGCCGTCCAGGTCCCTCCCTGTGCGGCAAAAGGGAGCCTTCCAATTTGAGTTTCGGCGTGCAGTCTGGTCTATAGCCCTCGTTTCCATGCGTGTATGACCCTGTACCGCACGGTTGACAGGGACGAGACCTGGCTTTCCTTTGCAGCCACTCTGGCCACAGCCATTGCCGCCTCTCTGGGCGATTCGAACAACCTCGATAATGTAAATATCTGGTGATCCCGTAGTAAAAAAAGGGAAAGCGTCATCCAGAACGGGCCTCTGGCAGCCGCCGCATTTTAGGCGAACTACTTTGCCAGGCTCCCCCGGGGTGGCTTTGGCTTGCTTGAATCCCGACTTTGCTCGGGTAATCTTCTTGATGTACAGCATTCCAACCATGCAGGCAAGGTATTCAGCTGAGAATTGCTTGAGGGGCAAGGTACGGCCTCTGTCAAGAAGAACAAATGTCGACTCTAGGGTCTCTCGATTCTCTAATGGTACACCATGAATCTTGAGACCATCTTGAGATCGGAGCCATAGTCGGAGTGGGGCTGGTATGTTCGCAAAGTCGGAAATTTCGCCCTCGAAGTAATCATCACTCTCTATTTCATTTTGAAAGGTATTCATATCTTCAATCGCATCAGCGAAAGATACAACGACAGAATGCAATATGGCGTTTCTTGCATTGAGGCGAAATATCTGTTAGTGGTTAGATTCCTTTGAACCTTTAAACATTGCATAAGACTACTACTCGCCTGTTCCTGCTCAGAGATAGAGCCAATTGAGTGTGCCTGCATAGGTAACAGAGATCCAGAGGAGATTTCTTTAATTTGTTGAAAGAGATCCTGTTCCTCCTTTAGTCGAGCTTGCGTAAGCTCGTACTCTTTGAACCTTCTCGGAAAAGCTACCCGAAAGGCATCTAGAGCCTGGCGTATATGTTCTCTTCTTTCGAGGTTTTGCTTGGCACTCAGCCGATCATATTTGCCTCGGACAAAATGAACTTCGAAAAGGTTAGGCTTGATTGTTAACTGATGGCAGAGCCCAGCAAGTTGCGTAGCCATCAAAATCGCCAAATCCTGTGGTCTCGCATAGGTCTCCAAAAAATCGGAGCTGGACTTATTGAAACGCCCAGGTCTGGAGAAAAACTGAGGATGATAGGCCTGTATGATGAATCTTCTCATAGAGATCAAATTCGAGTCATCAAATTCGAGCCAAAGTCTCACAGACTTGAATACCCCCCACAAAGGAAAACGAACCAGGTAGACGACTTTGAATATCTCCTTGAAAACTTCTTCCCCAAAGCAGATTTCGACAACTGCAGACATGTTGTCCCGGACACTCCGAGCGAAGTCTTTATGGGGTCGACGTACATCCTCCGTGTAGAAGAAGAGACAATCCTTGGTTCGATCTCGGCGACAAATATCATCGAACATAAAGCAATGGCTATATGATAAACCACATTCATGTAGCAATCGAATTGTTGGATTAGAGAGGTCATCTGTCACCGTGCTCTGTGAGTCTGCAACGTAAAATGTTGGGTTGAGAAGATGGACGGCAAGGGGCGACTTGATCGAGCCGCTGGGCTGCACGAAATAAGGCGACCGGTCTGCCCCCAACCTCCTCCAAGCCGCAGTGTCTTGTTCAACTAGCAGTTCAAAGGCAGCACCAATATCCCATTCCTCTTCCACCCCTGTTTATGTAATAACTTATTATCGAGGACCGATGCTTTCGAGGAATGAGAGCACATACGAGTCTTGAGCGATTCTTCAAAGGCCTTCAAGAGTGGTAAATATGGCGAGACCTTCTGAAGCTCTTCTCTGCTTGGGACTTCCATCAAGCAATCCCCAAAAAGGGAAAAGTTTAGCGGCGTGCCCATGATGACCGACGCCTCGAAGCTCTTGGATAGAGGGGAGATGAGGGGAATGATTCGGGGACTCGCGACAAGTTGAAGAAAGGTTGATGGTTGCTGACAGGGAGTAGGAGCTGACAAGCAGAGAAAGCAAATAGATATGGAAGAATGATACGTTCAACTGGAGATGTGAAGTTCAGGACTAAGTCTGCCTACTTGTTGATTGATTGGTTGATTGATTATTCTTTCTCTTCATTTGTCAGATTATCTACTTTTTATTATGCGCTAGTGCCGATTTGGTGACAGACCACTAATGGTAGCCGGGAATAACTACTGCATGACTGCTAAGTTCCTTCCTGAGCCCTCAGGGCCTTTCTGGCTGCCTTTCCTGCTAGCAGGATCGATACTTATAATAGCCCAAATAATGTGATTCGACGCCCCAGTTGTCAGCATACACTCTAAGGCTTTCTCATCACCCCACGGAGGGAAATTTAGGTACACGCCTTGTTTGAGCCCGCTTCTGCATGCTGTTTTTGACAAGTTGCAAGACCGACACAGGTCGTCGTATCACTGGAAAACCCTGTACATGGATCTCTGATGAGGCGAGGAACATGGAAAGCTCTTTGCGCCACGATAAAATGGACAGGAGCTCCAGAATATGGGTTTTTCTTGCAACGAAGATGATTTGCTGGATTGGGTAATATTGGGCGATCAATTAACCGACTCCTGCAGGTGGATTGAGCACGAAATTGCCATTTTAGTTTGTGGTAATTTGCTCGAAGATGTTTCTCTCATTTCACCGGCCGGGGTTGCTGGAGCACATAATGAAAGCAGAATATGTTTAATGATTTCACCGCGCGTCACCAAGCCCAAAGCAAACGATGCTTTGTTTCCAACCCATATTAAGGTCTAATCCAGACCCCTTAAAAGACGTGTTCTGTCTTCAGCTAGAAACCCTATCTATTGACCGGATACGACCTTGGAAATGGTGATTTTGCTAGGACTTTGAAGCACTTGAGGGGCGTTTAGACAGTATCAGATTCGGTAACATTGTTCAAATGGCTTCTTTTTTTCATTCATCTTCACCAATCAAATAATTGTCAGTTTCCTACCTCGGCTGTTCCACCGGATTGTGAATGCCATCGACCCCAATTCACATACCATGTGGTCACTGATGGCTTCGCATAAATATCTTGTAGATTATAGGTGTAATTGTTACGTAATATACATATGCATATTCAAAACCTTTGCCTAAGTATCAATTCTAGTTAAAGTCATTATGGCGAAAATAGGTTTTCTTTAGAGGTTTGAAAGATTGATCATGAGTATCCTTGAGGCGAAAGTGACAATGTATTATGATGTCAGAAATTTGCTCTCACAACGTCAAATGGGACGATAGCTCAGTTGGGAGAGCGTGCGATTGAAGTTACTTCGATCTTCGCAAGGTCGCTGGTTCGATCCCGGCTCGTCCCATTTTTTGCCTCTGCAATCTAGTTTCAACCTCCTTGTAATTTCGAAATTTTCAATCAAGTTATTTCTAATTATCGAATTCTTGAAGGTAGTCTGCAAATGAAGCCCTATTGAGTCCACTGTAGGGCTTGGCGGGGAATCAAATCGTCTTTGCACTCCGTACAGGCTATCTTTATCCCCGCACCGCTCTTTGTCTATTACCTCGTAGCTGAGACGGACCCCACTACTATTTGTCTCTGCTGATAAGAAAAATGTGTTTAGATGAAAATTACCCTGATGTGACAGACCTCCTTAAACTATTGTCATGAAATGGGACGATAGCTCAGTTGGGAGAGCGTGCGATTGAAGCTACTTCGATCTTCGCAAGGTCGCTGGTTCGATCCCGGCTCGTCCCATTTTTTTTCTCTATCCCTTGAAATATTATCACTTCAAGAAATCTATTTCAATTTCGTTCTCCGTAAAACAGAAGTATACATTCGTTCGATAAATAGGCTTTGATGGCATGGTCCTTCAATACTTAATCAGGTAGATACTATAGTTTGTGACAACTCTATAGATAGCTCGTCCTGTTGTAGCTGAGCCTAATCTATTATATCAAACGGAATGACTGTGTTTGTCTTGGACAATATACCCTCCTAGGACTGTATCACCCAACGGGACGATAGCTCAGTTGGGAGAGCGTGCGATTGAAGCTACTTCGATCTTCGCAAGGTCGCTGGTTCGATCCCGGCTCG